>QRDG01000113.1:228631-299552 GCA_012064385.1 Puccinellia tenuiflora
AACATAATACTTGTAAGCATAGATAACAATGCCATAATAATAATAATAATACCCGGGTGACTGTGGCGGGCAACCCGGCCGGTGTCACTCGGGGGTTAGTGTTCACAAAGTAATAGCGTTATTTCAAACGGGTGACGGTGGCGGGCAACCCGGCCGGTGTCACCGTAAAAGAACGAACCGAAAAGCACTCATAAAATGAGAGAGCATCCATTCCACTCGAGGTTTGTCCCGACGTGGTGTCAGCAATCTCGGCAATAAGAACCAAATGGAAAGTCAGCTCCCAAGCGTCGCAGTCCGGTTGGTCTATGCCAACCATATTTGACGGAGGGACAAGGCAAATAACTTTTGGCAAATGCCCCCAACCCCGAGGATCATAAGACGACATTCGTCCGCTCCTCACCTCGGCGAAGAGGAAAGAACCAAACAAAGCCCCGCAAATGCGGACGCACAGTTGTAATAATTCCCCCATTCCTTTGACTTGAGGGGGAGACCCGGCCATTGTCTCGGGAATGCGAGTGTTGCACAGATAAGCAGTAAGGGGTACAGTAATTTAATGCAATATGACATGTGAGATGCAGCAGATATTAAATCAGCAATCAAACAAGTCCTAAGTTCGACCAAGCTTGAGATTGGGTTGATGGCTTGCCTTCGGGTTCGGGAACAACTCCTATTTCGTCGGGACGGTCGGAATCTATTCAAGAGACATGACATAGCGTCAAAACCCTTCCTAGGTCATTGAATAAGATCCAAAGGAAATAAATTCCAAAATTATTTTCTGGTCTCAATGGAAAGAGAATTTCATAACAAAGCCAGCAAAATTGGTTTCACATTTTTCTGAGCATTTTTGAGGGAGTTATTAGCTTCCAAAGTTCACCCATAATCTGCCTATTTTTAACAGAAAAAAAACAGAAAATTAAACAGGAAAACGGTTCAAAAAGTTTAAAAACCTGACATGGGGTCCCACCCGTCAGTCTCAACCCGAATCGTTTTCTTCTTTCTTTAAACGCGGGGAACAGAGGGAGGAGACGGCGGGGTCCCGGCGACTCACCGGCGGCGGCCTGCGGTGGCTGGGGCGAGGGAGAGTGGCGGAGAGGGGGCAGAACGGCTCGGGGAAGGGTGGAGCAGCTCGTCGGCGCAGTCGTGGTTCACGGGGACCTCGGCGGGCACCAGGGCGTCTTCCCCGGCGGAGGTGGCTTCGGTCGATGACGGATACGACAATTCCGGCCACCAGCTACCCCGGCGAGCTCGGCATCAGCATCACAGCGTTCTGTGGGGGCTCTGGGTGGAAGGAATCGGTCAGGGGGGAGCTGGGGTGTGCGAATTCGACTGAGGGGCAGTGCGGCGAGGTGAGCTCGATTCCGGCGAGGGGTGGCTCCTCCGGACACGAGGCTGGGGCAGTGGGTGCTAGAGGGAGTGGGAGAGGTGGTGCGGTGCTCAGCGATGCCTCGGGGGGGGGCTTCTTATAGGGCGTCCGCGCGGTGGCCGTGGTTAAATGCCGCGGCGAGGTGTCGGTCTTGCATCGGTGGCGACGGTGGCGAGGCGTTGACGGAGCGGTGGCACAGGGGAAGCACGGCGGTAACATCGGCGACGGACCGGTCCGTGCGGCGGCGGAGGGGGCTGACGAGGGGGTCCGGTGGCACAGGGTGTGGGCGGTGCGTCGGCTAGCGACGGGCGCGTCAACGCGGCCGCCGTCCAGTTGCTCCGCCGGCGACGCGTGGTTGCTGGGAGGTTGGAGAGGGGAGTGAGGGGTGCGGGAGACATGCTGGTGCGTGTGGGGGAACAGGACGCCGGCGACCAAAATCGGGCGGCGCCCCTGCGGCCATGCCCATGCCGGTCTTGGCATGTCCAGAGCATGCCATTGTTTGCATCGGCGTCGATCTCCCTCCTCCGTGATCCAAATGGAAAGCTGCTCGCGTCACTCTGCGCCAAAGACCAAGATCTACAACTTTGCTGAACAAACATTTTGCAAATTCGAAAGTTGGTCCGAACAAAATTTTCAAAAAACAGCACTGGCCAAAACTAGGGTTTACTGTTTGGAGGGGTATATGATATTAGATGGATCTCCCCTTTTTTCCTGAGGTAGGAGGGGTAAAGAAGAGCCTATCCATGCCTTGGTTTCATCCAGGAAAAATTATTGGTTAGATTCTAAAAAGTTTTGAGAAAAGGGCAGCACACAAAAGAATTATGCAGGGGAATTTTTCCTAAGGGGTGGCACCATATTTTCTTGGAAAAGTGATCTACATTCATTAGGGAAGGTTCCCTAATTTTTGTAAAAATTTTGGGAACATAAAACTAGGGGTTCCTTTGTAAGGCCAGATAAAAGTGAATTTCCAAAAGGGAAAGAATTCTCCCAAAACAAATGTTGACCAAGGTCAAAATTATAGACACCAGTGCCAAGTGGAAGGGAAAAAATAAAGAGTTCAAGATCCCACTTGGTTTCGACCGATCAGAAGTTTCAAGATTTAAATCATTTTCCTGCGGTTAAAGCCAAACGCATTTTAAATAAATAAAATAAGGCTTTTTGGAAAAATTTCAAAAGGGCCAAAATCCAGGGTGTTTACACATGTCCACCACCCTAAATCAGCTTCTCTGCGCTGTGGGGGCCGGAGACTCCGGTGTCTAACACCGGAGGACTCCGGTCTGTGCAGAGTCTCCGCCCTAAGCACGGAGAATCCGGCACCCCGGAGACTCCGGTGTGCTTAGGCCGGAGACTCCGGCCTCGACGAATCCAGGGATCAAAAAGGGGATCGGGTGGGAGTTGTTTTCCACAACTCTCTTCCACCCCCGACTCTCTCCTCTTCCCTGCTGCCGCCCTCACCTTGGAGAAGCTCCTCCGGCCGCTCCCCGCCGCCGGAATCCGCCGTCCAGCCGGCCTCCCCTCCTCTCCAACGTTGGGGAACCTCCTCCCCACCATTGGTGACCTCACCATGTCGAGCAGCGGTACATCTCCCTCTCCCTCTCTAGGTTTCTTCCTAGATCTTGGATAGAGTGTGTAGTGTGCTCCCTATGGTGTGAAATCTCTTGCTGGCTTGTTTTCATCTCAATGTATAACTTTTAGAATCTTTAGCATCGAATGTTGACCTAACCCTAGATTCTCAGTCTCAGGGCCGGAGACTCCGGCCTGTCCCAGGCCGGAGACTCCGGTGTGGCCGGAATCTCCGGCCCCTGAGGCCGGAATCTCCGGTGTAGATCAAGTTTGAGTGCTTTTGATTCTCCAACTGATGCATTCTTTGTTTCCATGGACATGTATGCTTATCCCCCTGCTACCTTCTATCTGTTACTCACAGGTTCCTCTCAGCGCCTCAAGAAACTCGCTCACAACCCCAATAAGGTGACTAGAAAAGAAAAGAGAGGAAATCGTGCTTATTTGGATCGGACTGAGGATGGCCGCATGGTTCAGCGTGATAGGGGTGCTGCAGCTAGAGAGGCTGCACAAAGGAGAGCCGAAGAAGAGTTCCTTGCTCAAGAGAGGGCTAAGAAAGCTAAGTTTGACAATTTGACCACTCTTAGTGGGTTGAACAAATCCGAGTTCCGTGCAATGAGGTCGCAGCCTTTCTTCGATATGCCACGAAACACCTCAATCCTCGGTTTTGGAGAACGGAACAAGAGATTGTGATGGATGAAGTGTATGCCAGGCTCTCGGGTCCTAACAAGGTTTGTGTGCAAAAGGTGCTTAATCTCTCCGCCCTTAGCACTAAACAATATTTCCAAGAAGCCGTGTGGATTGTTCGCAAGCTAGGGTTGGAGCATCTCATGACGCTTCAACAAAACTATGACATCGACTTGGTGCACCAATTCTTTGCTACCGTTCAGTTTGGAGAAGATGTTGATGTTAAGTTGACTTGGATGACTGGGCCTATGAGATGTGAGTCTTCTATGACAAGGTTCGGTGCTTTGCTTGGATATGTGTTCCGCACGGGTGAAGCCTCCCAAGGAAGCATCATGCACACGGAAGGGGTCCATTATGACAAGAACAAGTTGACACCGCTTTATCTCAACAAATCAGCTGTTGGCTCCAACAAGGACCTTTTCCCCACCTTTAATATCCTCCTTCGCATGTTTAGAAGCAATATTGCACCTCAAGCCGGGAATGTGGATGCAATTCGTGGAGGGCTTGTCAATCTTCTTGCTCATTCCTATGAGGTGCTTCAAGCCGGAGTTAATTGTCAAGGTTATGAGATTGACGTGATGGATTTCATCAAATGCGAGTTGCATTGGGCCGTGCATGAGATGAAGAATCCTATTTATGCACCTTATGTGATGATGCTTATCCTTGACCAAGTGCCATCTCTCAACCGTGAGCACTTCACCGTTCACAAGGCCGGCTCCCTTCAAATCCTCAAGCATGACAAGCCTTCGTCTTCAAGTGGTCCCTCTCGTGTTCCGTTTGCTTCAAGTGAGGAAGAGGAAGAAGATGTGGCACCCGTTCGTAGGAGGAGCAAGAATGCCGACCCTCCCTCATGGGTTAGCAAAGGCAAAGATGATGTGCAAAGAAAGATAAAGAAGCTTAGTTGGTTTGAGAAGATGGTGATTCGCATGAATGTGTGTCTCCACCGGGAAAATTATGAAGGTTATAAGGAGAGGAAGTTGATCATCTCCAATCAAAATAAGTTGTTCAGGGAGTTGGAGAAAAAGAGGGACAAGACTCCACCTCCTCCTCCTCCTCCTCGCATTGGCAAAGCAACACAAGAAGAGCTCGCCGAAGAAGAAGGATCCTCCGGTAGTGAAGCGGCAATTCCCTATGATGCTTGGCACGCAAGGCAATTCCCTTGGTCACATTTTGAGTTTGAGGACGTGTCCTCCCATATGCCTTCTTCCTCACGCAACACCGGAAAGGCTCCAATGCCTCATGGAGAGATTGAAGAAGATGAAGATGCTAGTGGCTCTCAATATGATGAGGATGATGATGATGACGCCACCGACGAGGACTCCGAGTGACTTCTTTGGGGTTCGTTAGCATCGCCTTTCTTCCTTTTTGGTGTTTCGATGCCAAAGGGGGAGAAATGGTTCTAGTAGGCTATCCGTGGGATTTGCTTGGGTCGGAGCACAAGCATTTGCTTTTATCATTCCTTAAGAGCTTGTGTTCCTTTTATTTCGTTGAACTTTGTGTTGAACTCTATTTGCTTTTTTATGTGTGAGATGTGGATCTTATGGTCGTTAAGGAGACATGATATCGGTTTTATCTATGGTTGAATTATGTGTGAGGTGAAATATGCTTTGGAATTATCTTTTAGTCTCACTCACAAGGTATGGTTGCTAACATTTTCATCAACCCCTCTATATCATGTTCCTTATTGTTGCAAATGATTGTGTCCTTGATTATATCATGTCTTATTTCATTTGTGGCATCCTCCCCTATATGTGGATTTATTCTATTTTGTAAAATCTTGTCTATTGTGCACACATTTAGGGGGAGATGCTATTTGTCACATGATATGATCCTTTATTTTTGCAAATCTTAGTGTTGTCATCTAACACCAAAAAGGGGGAGATTGAAAGAACATTTCCTAACCCCTATGTGTTTTGTGTGTTAGTTAACAACACTAATGACTATCTAATGTGATGCTAAGTGGTGCAGGTTTTGACATAATTTTTATCCCTAGCATCTTGCACCAAAAAGTGAAGAAAGGGCAAAGTTTTGATTGCTGCAGGAAACTCCTGGCCGGAGTTTCCGGCCTCCCAGGCCGGAGTCTCCGGCCCCCTCGTTTTCCTGCTCTCTGGCCGATGTGTGGGGAGCCACTGGACACCCCTCCGGAGGAACACCGGAGGAAGCCCGGAGTCTCCGGGAGGCCGGAGTATCCGGTCCCTGGTGGCCGAGTCTCCGGCCTGCTCAGCATCATCGACAACTCTCCGCCCGGGTGCGGAGTATCCGGCTCACGCCGGAGTCTCCGGCCCTCCTGGCCGGAGTCTCCGGCCCTTCGATCAAGAGTGCAAGTGTGGGGAGCTACTGGAGCCTGCCCGGAGGGACCCCGAAAGAAGACCGGAGTCTCCGGCCAAGGCCGGAGTTTCCGGCCCTCTTAGGCCGGAGTCTCCGGGTTAAGTGAACCCAAACGGCTAGTTTTTGCAGAGGGGTATAAATACCCCTCCACCTACCTCAAGCCAGCTAGCTCGTCCAGCATTTATGAACCCTAGTTTTTGAGAGCTCAAAATCACAAATTCTCCCAACTCCTCCGTCCAAACGCGTTGATCTTCGGAGGATTGAAGGAGAAGACCCGGATCTACATCTTCACCAAGCCGTTCTTCATTTCCCCCTCGTTCTCTCGAGGATTCTTGTTTCTAGGGTTAGCTTTGTGTTACCCTAGATTCTTGTGCTCACTTGTTGTTGTAATTGTAACAGAGTTGTTGATTTGGGAGCCCCCAATTAAGTTGTGGGTGTGTGCCCCAAGAACGTTGTAAGGGCTCCGGATTCCGCCTTGAAGGACTCCGATAGTGGAAGGTGAACTAGGCCTTTGTGGCGAGGTTCATCGGAGAATAGGGTGAGGCCTTTGTGGCGTTGAGTAGGCCTTCGTGGCGAGCTCACACCCCTCCAACGAGACGTACTCCCTTAACAAGGAGGAACTCGGGAATACACCCTTGTCTCCGCGTGCTTCCTCTCTCGGTTATCTCTTACCTTTACTTGTTTCGTTAATTGCATAGTTGTTTAGTTTGCTTGTCATATAGATAAATTCACCGTAGTTGCATATCTAGAGAATTTATCTTTTGTGTCAAGCCTAAATTGAAAAAGAATTAAAAAATTGGGTAGCACCTATTCACCCCCCCCCCCCTCTAGGTGCTCATACGATCCCCTTTCAGCCGTGCCCCAGGAAGAGGGTTCCTGCCAAAGTGATGTGGTATGCTCATATAATACCACGGTTGAAACGTTTGTTCCAAAACAAAAAGCATGCAAAGTTGTTACGATGGCACAAAGAAGACCATAAGAAAGACCTGATGCTGAGACACCCCGCTGATGGGTCGCAGTGGAGAAAAATCGACAGGGAGTTCCCGGAATTTGCAGCTGACGCAAGGAACTTAAGATTTGGTCTAAGTACAGATGGCTTTAATCCTTTCAGGGAGCAGAGCTCCAGTCATAGCACATGGCCTGTGACTCTGTGTATCTATAACCTTCCTCCTTGGTTGTGCATGAAGCGGAAGTTCGTTATGATGCCAGTGCTCATCCAAGGCCCGAAGCAACCCGGCAACGACATTGATGTGTACCTGAGGCCATTGGTTGAAGAACTTTTACAGTTGTGGCGTGACGAAGGTGTACCCGTGTGGGATGAGCACGAACAAAAGGAATTTGACCTACGAGCATTGTTGTTTGTAACCATCAATGATTGACCTGCTCTTAGTAACATTTCAGGACAGTCAAACAAGGGATACAATGCATGCACGTACTGTTTAGGTGAGACTGAAAGTATATATTTGGGAAACAAGAATGTGTACCTGGGGCATCGTCGATTTCTTACAAAACAGCATGCCGTAAGAAAGAAAGGCAAGCATTTCAGAGGTGAGGCAGATCACCGGACGAATCCTAAATTACCTCATGGTTATGTTATATATGACATGGTCAAGGATTTGAAAGTAATCTTTGTAAAGGGTCCTGGCAGTCTATTTGTTCCGAATGACGCTGATGGACACGTACCCATGTGGAAGAAGTGCTCTATATTTTGGGAGCTATCCTATTGGAAAATTCTATAGGTTCGCTCTGCAATCGACGTGATGCATGTGACGAAAAATGTGTGCGTGAACCTGCTAAGCTTATTGGGCATGTATGGGAAAACGGAAGATACACCGGAATCACGGCAGGACCACCAACATATGCACGATCGAGACGACCACCTGAATCTAGAGAAGTATCAAGGTCTTGCCAGCTACGCTCTTACCAAAGAACCGAAGGAGATCTTTTTTAAAATCCTCAGCAGTATCAAGGTCCTGTCTGGTTTCTCGTCGAATGTAAAGGGAATAATAAACATGGCAGAGAAAAAGTTTTAAAATCTAAAGTCTCATGACTGCCACGTAATTATGACACAATTACTTCCGATTGCATTGAGGGGGCTTCTACCAGAAAATGTTCGAGTGCCCATTGTGAAGCTATGTGCATTTCTCAATGCAATTTCTCAGAAGGTGATCAGTCCATTAACTCTACCAAGTTTACAGAAGGATGTGGTCCAATGTCTTGTCAGCTTCGAGTTGGTGTTCCCACCATCCTTTTTCAATATTATGACGCACCTCATAGTTCACCTAGTCGAAGAGATTAACGTTCTCGGTCCTGTATTTCTACACAACATATTCCCCTTTGAGAGGTTCATGGGAGTCTTAAAGAAATACGTTCATAACCGTGCTAGGCCAGAAGGAAGCATCTCCAAGGGCTATGGAACAGAGGAGGTCATTGAGTTTTGTGTTGACTTTATTCCTGACCTTAAACCGATCGGTGTTCCTCAATCGCGCCATGAGGGGAGACTGCGTGGAATAGGCACGCTAGGAAAGAAAGCAATAATGTGTAAGGACTGGGATTCTTTCAATCAAGCACACTACACAGTTCTACATAATTCCAGCTTGGTGGCTCCGTATATCAAGGAACACATGAATAGTTTATGCTCTAAATGCCCGGAGCAGCCTGAAGAATCGATTGAAAGAGAACACATGAAGACTTTCAGCGGGTGGTTACAAACACGTCTCATTAATGACAACACTGTTGAAGAACAGTTATACTTGTTGGTCAAAGCACCATCTTCGACTATATTGACTTTTCAAGGGTACGAGATAAATGGGAATACATTTTACACGACCGACCAAGATAAAAAAAGCACCAACCAAAATAGTGGTGTCCGCTTTGATGCAACAAACAACAATGGGGAAAAGGACACATATTATGGTTACATAGAGCAGATATGGGAACTTGACTATGGACCTTCTTTCAAGGTACCTTTGTTCAGGTGCAAATAGTTCAACCTGGAAGGCGGGGTAAATGTAGACCCGAAGTACGGAATGGCTACGGTGGATCTCAAAAATCTTGGGTATGACACCGAACCATTCGTCCTAGCCAATGACGTGGCTCAGGTTTTCTATGTGAAGGCCATGTCTTCCAAAACCGGAAAAAGGAAAAGATAAGCAAGCGAATACATCATACGATGAGCCAAAATGTCACATAGTTTTTTCAGGAAAAAGAAATATCGTAGGAGTGGAGGACAAGACAGACATGTCAGAAGATTACAATAATTTTCATGAAATTCCGCCCTTCAAAGTGAACATTGACCCAAGTATCAAGTTAAATGATGAAGATTGTCCATGGTTGCGGCGCAATCAGAAGAAAGGGACACACACGAATAATAAGAAAGGGACACACACTAGATAGGGATGTTGGTGGTGATGTGTGATACCCACAAGTATAGGGGACCGTTGAAGTCTTCGATGTGTAAGTATATTATCGATCCCACGAGGAGTAGAAGGTATAAGTATTTATCCTCTCAAACATGAGCGTCACTACTCTTATTATCTATGAACTAGACAAGCAAAATGATTAAATGATGCAAGTGTTTTTGGGTTTTTGGTGTATAGATTGCAATAAAGTAAAATGCTGAGAATGCAATATGACAAGTGAAAGCTCTCAAAGAGAGAAATCCCAATCCTCTATGCAGCAAGAGGACAAGCTCAAGTGTGTGTTTCTTATAGGTGGAGAGAGTTCCTAAGGGCTACCTAGACTTCATGGCATAAATATTTCTAGAACAACAAGGTAAACATTTTGTCAAGTTTTAATCTTCTTTGGACGGAGCCATAATTAGGAATAGCTAGATAAACAAACTAAACCTCTTATGATGGATCATGTGGCCAAGTGAATGACTGTACAAGAGTTATTAAGACATAAAGTCCCACCATAGCATTAATCTTTAAGGTCCCCGATACTAATACCCCAAAAAGTAACTTCATGATTCGGTCTCAGGTTTACTTGTCCCCCTAAGTCCTCCTCAATTCATCACATTATGGTGTTCTCCTATGAGCCCATATAGGTGAAGTGATATGCAGTCGACGTTCGCACAACACCATCATAGAATCACATCAAAGATAAAAACTAGACAAAATACCAACACATGTCATATATAAATCATTGCCAATTCATCCTATACCCCCAAGAACATGAGAGAACTACTCACAACGCCAAGACATGATATGATTCAGTGGTACAAGTGATACAACACAATCTGAAAATATGATCTCCCCACAAAACAATGACAAGTAGCAATTCACAAACATGTAAAATAGCACTTAGACAATAGCTAGGGATCAACCAATCTCAAACTATGAGGGGGATGAAGTGGATCACGAAGATGGTGATGGAGATGGTGATGGAGATGGCGTTGGTCTTGGCGGTGGTGTTGATGGAGACTCCGGAGAGGGGATGGAGAAGACCTCCGGAGGTGATTCTGGCGGCGTTGCCCCCCTCCGATCTTCTCCGGCGGTAGCCTTCTGTCTCTCTGCTTCTGGTTTTATGTTTCTCCGCCGCCTCCTTCTGGAAAACGTCGGGGGACCTTTTATATAGGCGTTTTTAGGTCACGAGGATGCTTCTGGGCGAAGGATCGATGCAAACGGGGCCACGAGGGCCAAATTGGATGGGCCCATGCGGCCTGGTACTGTAGCCACGTGGGACCCCCCTTTTGGTCCTCCGGCCTCCGTTCGTTGAATTCTTTCGCTCCTAAATCTTCTCCTTCCAAAATAATGACCCCCCTAAATTTATAGCTCATTATGACGTCGTTAAGGTCCTGAAACAAATAAAGAAAGAAATAGGGGTTTTCTGCCTACGCAGAATTAATTCCAAATAAAGGGGAAATCATTATAAATTACCAAAAATCATTAAATAATAGTAATATACCCCTTATATGATGCAAATATGAATGGAATATAACTATTATAGTGCAAAGTTCATGTATGCATTTTAGATGCATCAACATCCCCAAGCTTAACTCATGCTCGTCCTCGAGTATGAAAGTGATAAAACTAACATGAACTTTGCAATATAATCACAACATGGATATACAAGATGATTGCTACTGCTACATAAAGTCAAATGATTCATTATTTCAAAGAAGTAGCAATATGCAAACAGTTTATAAAGTGATATCAAGTATTCAATGAAAAGATGATCAATGATAGTTCACAAAGTACAACATAAAAGATAGTACTATGGACATTCTTACTTTTGCATACTTGTGGTCCATAGAGTGTAGAAAATCTGAATATAAAAGGTGGACACTTTGGAAAAGATGTATAAATAAGTAGAGGTAAAGCATGCATAAGTTTCATCTATCCTCTAAACTATTCTACTTAAGTTATTGAATGCAATGGTGATACTTGGTGCCAAGCTCTCATTCCCCTATCATAGCATCTTGAATGATTAAAGTTGAATGTGAAAGCAAATATGAGTAGTGGACTTGATAAAGTAAAGGTTAGATGTCTCATGCCCCTTGAATACAAGTACCTACACCATGATTACTCAATTTAGGAAACAGAGCAAGTTTAAGTTATCTATCATTGTAAGTAATAACGGTATCATCAAGAGTCTCAACTGGGGTACCTCTTGTCCCATGATATGGATCAAGCCCATATCAAAACAACAAGACAAACAAACATAATGAACAATCTCAACACCCTCTTTATTTACCACTTGATATAGCTTTTTATTGTAGGGTGTATCACAGAGAGTTCAAAATAGCATGTAAGTAAATTTCCACCATGAATGATGCATGGCTTAGATTAGCGGCCCAGGATTCTCTCTAACCATTTATACAAACTCATTTAAACTTAACTCTATTTCCACATTATTTCATCATGATAGGCATCCATAGACAAAAGTACATGATATCAACTAAATAGATAATGGAACATGTTGAAAGCTTTGCATGTGACAGCACATATGGGCTAACTCACAACCTTAAACATTTATCAAGCCACTATCATCATAATATTAATCACAATGGTTCATCTTTATTGAATGCAATAAAAGTAAAGTGTGCATCAAGTTCACGAGAGCTTTTTAACCAACTTTTCCCATTACAATAAATAACATCATCATTTTCATTTAGAGGCATAGATAACACAAATAACATGATAAACATACTTGGAATAGCATAAAGCTAATAGGTAGATATGGTGGACTCACTGGAAAAACTTGGGTTGAAGGTGTTGGAAACAAGTTTTTACTTGTTGGAATTTTTGGGGCTAGCAAAAGGGAGAAAGATGACCATCTAGATGCATGCATGAGTGTCCATAGAACTAACTAATTCATGTCAAACAAGGTGAAATAACATGCAGCATCAAAACATGAATAAAAGATAGCTCATGATAAAGCATTTGCAAATTATTACTCATAAAGAAGCTCATGAATCATGCAACTATATGTGTCATTAAAAATCAACTTAGACATCCCTTTTCCCAATATAATAAAAGAATGCAAGATATTTCAACCCATATTTCCAGTAGCTTTCTCATATATAAATGATAGTGGTGGTCTCAAAACAAAAATCAAACCAAAACAAAAACAAAAAGACGCTCCAAGTTTATGCGATAAAGTGCATTGATAGAAAAACAGGAGTTAGACGTGTGCAAACCGAGAGTGTTTTGGTTCAGTGGGGATGTTCACATCCCCAAGCTTATGGTTTTCACCATCCTTGGATTACTCATGGTGCATCTCCTCCAATCCCTGTGAAAAAACTTCAAAACACAATTTTCCCATTTCTTTTCTGTGGGGTGATATTAGTAGAGATAAATAAACAAGTTTCTTGCTGCATATAATCCATGGACTAAAATTCATATGAATTATAAGAGAGTGTATAATGTTGTATGACTACTCATAAACTCAATTGGATCAACTCAAAAGTTCAAACTATGCATAAAACAATATGGGACAGAATCTGTCCAAAAAAACAGCAGCAACAAAACGTATTTTTATGTCCTACTTAATCTAGTCTAAAAATTATGAAATGTTGCAGTTACAGTTAAAATATCAGCTCATTTGGATTTACAGAATAAGAATTAAAAATCAAACCGTGCACAGACCTGTGCTGGAATAAAACCTCCGCATGCAAAATAACAACTTTTTCAAACCAAAATGGGTAAAACTTGGCACTTTATTAAAAATTTCAGAAACTAAACTAAAAACTAAGTCTCTTGTTGCAGAAATAGGACACAAATAAAATCAAAAGTAAAAACAACCGGGTTGCCTCCCGTAAAGCGCTTTCTTTATAGCCATATAGCTAGACTTACTTATTTGGTATCAAGATGGTTGGAGTGAGGTGGCTTGGCATCCCCAAGCTTAAATTCTTGTAGGGTGATCTTAGGGGTAACATCCCCAATCTTGAGTGTTTGTCCCTCTTGATCTTTGTTTATCACCCTCAACTCTTACACTTGAAAGTTCTCTTCACACATAACTCATCATAAAACTTGATTAGAGGGGTTAGTGCCTTCATAAATTAAATCCACACAGGTACAGCAAAGACATATAATGAGTTTATTCTAAACATTAGCTACTGTTGCCACGGTTGTGTAATGCCCCTTGATCAAAAGAACCGCACAAAACACAAGTAATGAGAGTAATGCGAAATAAAGGCAGAATCTATCAAAAACTGGACAGCCCATAAAGAGTGAATTTTCAGAGGCACTTACGTTGCTCAAATCAGAAAACTTTGAACTAATTAAATGTGTAATAGTAGCTGAATAATGCTGTAATCAAATATCAGGTAAAAATTCCTCTCCTGTGATTTTTAACATTTTTCGCAGTGAAGCTTAGGAATCTGTTTTCTGGACAGCAAATCACTATTGTTTAATCTTGTCTTTCAAAAGAGATTATGCTTGCCATTAAGATGAAAAATAAGATACAAAGGTGTGGTTACTCTTTTTATTTGGTTTTAGCTTTGGGAAAAGTTTTAATGATAGAGACTTTGTAATGGTTCCATTGGCATGAACAACACATGTTCAAGGTCGACTCGAACATCTCCATTACTCATCCTTCTCATTTACTTTCCCAAATTTTATATAAAATGAAAATCTTAAACTAATTGTTAGAAAATAGTAGGTAAAGTTATTTTGCAAGTTCTCAAGATATAAAGGTGTGCCCCAAACAGAATTGGAAGTTAAATCATAAGGAACACACCACAAAAGATTAAATCATTCACTTTTAAGTCTAACTCTTTTCCTATGCATTGGCATCTTGTAAGAAAATAAATCATTGAAAAACAAAGCAAGTAGCATAGGAGGATAAAACAAGTGGAACTTCAAAAGTTTCGATATAAAGAGAGAAGACTTAGTATTATTGAGATATATGAAGTCATGTCTCCTTTTCTCAAAAAATCTTTCAGTAGCATCATAAGCAAATTCAACAATGTAACTATCACATAAAGCATTCTTTTCATTCATCATCATAAAAGTATTATTACTCTCCACATAAGTAAAATCCTTCTCATTAGTAATAGTGGGAGTAAAACATTCATAGTCATCATTGTAATTATCATAAATTGGAGTCATGTCATAATCATAAGCAATTTTATTCTCAATAGTAGGTGGGCTGAAAAGATCACATTCATCATTATAATCATCATATATAGGCGGCATAGTATCATCAAAGCAAATTTCCTCCTCTATGATGTGAATAGGAGAGTTCAAAAATAAAGTAAGACTCTCATGAGTGAGAGTATTATCACAAGCAGCAAGTATATCATTTTTATCCTCACATAAAGTAGTAACAACTAAACATGGAGGATTATCAATAAGCATAGGACCATCATCTAAAGCATTATCATATAGCATGTCCAAACCATTTTCTTAATCATTTTTAAAATCATTATCAATAATGTTCTCATTAGGCATAGGTAGATATTCTTCCTCATCATCAGGATCATAAAAGCAAAGTTTATCATTAGCAAAATCTTGAGTGTTACCCTCATCCATATGTGGTGAAGGTGGAAGTTCCTTCTCTTCATTCTCTAGTTGTTCATCATTTTCTTCATCTTTTGAGTGAATTGCAAAAACCTACCACAATTGGGGTATTTTTATCAACCATGTAGAAAAAACCTACCACAAATCGCATGAAATGGTAGGTGTTTGACACCTTAGCCCCCATTTGTGGTAGTTTTTTGCAATTCACTCTCATCTTTTTGCTCTTCATTGTCTTCTTCTTGGGGCTGCATGGGCTACCCCCAAGCTTAGGCTTTTGTCATCTTCTTCACATACTTCTTCTTCCAAGCTCATGTTTTCATCATCTTCTTCCTGCAAAACATTAGATATTCCTTGGGCATATCTCTTCCTTTTGTCAACAACATAGATATTTTCATCAAATTCATCAATGCATTTATTAAGGAGATTAGTGATAGTAACTTTCCATTCAGAAGCTATAGGGCAGGTTTCATGTTCATCAATGAAGGTGTTTAATTCATATGCCCCCGTGAAAAGAACAAATTGCTCTACTTCTGCCATCCCTAAGTGAGCATAATTCCCTGTATGATAAGCTGCAATAACAGGTTCAACTCTATTGGAAGGACATTGGAATTCAAAGTATCTAGAGTATTCAGAGCAACAAGTTTCTTCCTTATGACCATTAAGCAGCTTACTAGCAATTATATCTAGAACCCCCATGAACATTCCCAATCTTTTCCCTTCACATGATTCTCTAAATCGAGCAGCTATCATGGCATTTTTATAATAGTTTTCCATTTTTTATTTTCTTTTGGTTTTTTGATAAATGCAAAACTGAAAGTAAAACTAAACTAAATGCAAAACTGAAAGTAAACTAGAGTATATGCAAAACTGAAAATAAAAATCTAGTGCAAACAAGAATAAAAACTTAAGCGCTACACTCCCCGGCAACGGCGCCAGAAAACGTCTTGATACCCACAAGTATAGGGGACCGTTGAAGTCTTCGATGTGTAAGTATAGTATCGATCCCACGAGGAGTAGAAGGTATAAGTATTTATCCTCTCAAACAAGAGCATCACTACTCTTATTATCGATGCACTAGACAAGCAAAATGATTAAATGATGCAAGTGTTTTTGGGTTTTTGGTGTATAGATTGCAATAAAGTAAAATGCTGAGAATGCAATATGACAAGTGAAAGCTCTCAAAGAGAGAAAGCCCAATCCTCTATGCAGCAAGAGGACAAGCTCAAGTGTGTGTTTCTTATAGGTGGAGAGAGAGTTCCTAAGGGCTACCTAGACTTCATGGCATAAATACTTCTAGAACAACAAGGTAAACATTTTGTCAAGTTTTAATCTTCTTTGGACGGAGCCATAATTAGGAATAGCTAGATAAACAAACTAAACCTCTTATGATGGATCATGTGGCCAAGTGAATGACTGTACAAGAGTTATTAAGACATAAAGTCCCACCATAGCATTAATCTTTAAGGTCCCCGATACTAATACCCCAAAAAAAGTAACTTCATGATTCGGTCTCAGGTTTACTTGTCCCCCTAAGTCCTCCTCAATTCATCACATTATGGTGTTCTCCTATGAGCCCATATAGGTGAAGTGATATGCAGTCGACGTGCACACAACACCATCATAGAATCACATCTAAGATAAAAACTAGACAAAATACCAACACATGTCATATATAAATCATTGCCAATTCATCCTATACCCCCAAGAACATGAGAGAACTACTCACAATGCCAAGACATGATATGATTCAGTGGTACAAGTGATACAACACAATCTGAAAATATGATCTCCCCACAAAACAATGACAAGTAGCAATTCACAAACATGTAAAATAGCACTTAGACAATAGCTAGGTATCAACCAATCTCAAACTATGAGGGGCATGAAGTGGATCACGAAGATGGTGATGGAGATGGTGATGGAGATGGCGCTGGTCTTGGCGGTGGTGTTGATGGAGACTCCGGAGGGGGGATGGAGAAGACCTCCGGAGGTGATTCCGGCGGCGTTTCCCCCCTCCGATCTTCTCCGGTGGCAGCCTTCTGCCTCTCTGTTTCTGGTTTTGTGTTTCTCCGCTGCCTCCTTCTGGAAAACGTCAGGGGACCTTTTATATAGGCGTTTTTAGGTCACGAGGATGCTTCTGTGCGAAGGATCGATGCAAACGGGGCCACGAGGGCCAAATTGGATGGGCCCACGCGGCCTGGCTATAGCCACGTGGGACCCCCCTTTTGGTCCTCCGGCCTCCGTTCGTTGACTTCTTTCGCTCCTAAATCTTCTACTTCCAAAATAATGACCCCCCTAAATTCATAGCTCATTATGACGTCGTTAAGGTCCTGAAACAAATAAAGAAAGAAATAGGGGTTTTCTGCCTGCGCAGGATTAATTCCAAATAAAGGGGAAATCATTATAAATTACCAAAAATCATTAAATAACAGTAATATACCCCTTACATGATGCAAATATGAATGAAAAATAACTATTATAGTGCAAAGTTCATGTATGCATTTTAGATGCATCAATGTGTAATAATGTATTAAATCTTTTATGTAACTTCACCGTTGGATCTATGTAGCGAATCTGAATGATTTGTATTCGGTCGATGAACTGAAGGATTTCTATATAAAACAAAACACACGGTTTCCCCTGCATACAGCCCAACGGTGGCTCGTGAGTGCTTGCATATCAAATGCACCATTGGACGTATGCAAGGAATCCGAATGATTTGTATTTGGTCGATGAACTGAAGGATTTCTATATAGATATGTCCTCTGTTGTGCTCTTGTTCTTCATCTCCTCCTCATGGTGGGTATTTATAGCTAAAAGATCAGGGCAACTCTTCATCTTTAGTCCCGGTTGGTAGCTAGAACCGGGACTAAAGGAGCGTTGATATGTGTGCGTTATCTTCTGCTAGAGATCCAACGGCTCACAAGCGTTCGAAAGAAACATACCCCTGATCCAACGGCTCACAAGCATTCAAAGGAAACACACGATCCATGTGCTTCTTCCTGATTGGGCATACTATCTGCACTGATGACGGTAATGCATTTTTAATTGAAAATGGCAAAATGGTTAATAGTTTGAATTATTGAATAGTTAGAATAATTATTTTGGAAAACAAAAAATGGTTTTGGATTATTTATTTAATTTCAAATACTTTTCATTTTGAAATTTTTGTCAGATTCAGAAAATATTAGTTAATGCATTTTTAATTGAAAATGGCAAAATGGTTAATAGTTTGAATAATTATTTTGGAAAACAAAAAATGGTTCTTTCAGGAAAAAGAAACATCGTAGGAGTGGAGGACAAGACAGACATGTCAGAAAGGGACACACACGAAGAAAACCAAGGGATAAGGAAAATATATGTTTTTCAGAAATAAGAAAGGATGTTTTAAAAATAAAGAGATAATTATTATAATTTTTAGATAATTAAATCAATAGATATAAAATAAATAATAAAAAGATATGATTTTCAAATATTAGAACATTTTAAAAGAAACTAGATTTTTTTTTCAAAAAGCATGTAAATCAAAGTATATAAAAGAAACAAAAAAAAGAAAACAGAAATAGAAACTAGAAAAAGAAAAAAAAATCATTGGTCCCGGTTGGTAACACCAAACGGGACCAAAGGTCCGCTGGGCTTCGCACGCAAATTTTCACGGCCCAGGCAGACCTTTGGTCCCGATTGGTGTTACCAACCGCGACCAAAGGGTCTTTGGTCCCGGTTCGTGGTTAGAATCGGGACCAAAGGTCCTTTTAGTGCTTTTTAGATCTTGCCGCTCGTCTGTTCTGCGCATTTGCGCCCGAGAAGACGAAAGAAGAACTTTCCCGGCCCTGTGCTCCACGACGTCGCCACCAGGCTGCCCTGCTCCACGCCGTTCCCGTGCCGCCGTCGCAGCTGTCTCGCCTCCACGCCGTGCTCCGGTGCCGCCCTCTGTCGCCTCCCCGCATCCTCCGGTACGGTGCCCTCCCGACGCCCGACCCACCGTCGCGCGCCTCCGCGCCGTGCTCCACCACGCCAGACGCTCCGCCGGCTCGCTCCTCTCCTTCTCCATGCCGCTCGGCTCGCTCCTCTTCTTCTCCACGCTGGCCGGCTCGCCCTCCTTCTTCACGCCGGTCGAATCGCCTCCCCTGCTACAGAGAGGTTAGTTTCTAAATTACTCTTTTCTTATTCTTTATTTTCATAGTTTAGGTTATTAGTGTTAGTGTTATTAGCAAATTTGATAGTTATTAGCTTCAAATTTATTATAGTACTAGTAGTTTAAATTTATTAGATGCAACTTTTTCAGTACCATTTTGATATTTGCATAGTTTAAATTTAGTTTGACATGAGAAATGTTAGTGTTAGTGTGTTAGGAAATGTTAGTGTTAGTGTTAGTGAGAAATTTGTTGTTTAAATTTGTTAGTGTGTTAGGAAATGTTAGTGTTTTTTTTACATGAGAAATGTTAGTGTTAGTGTGTTAGGAAATGTTAGTGTTAGTGTTAGTGAGAAATTTGCTGTTTAAATTTGTTAGTGTGTTAGGAAATGTTAGTGTTAGTGTTAGTGAGAAATGTTAGTGTTAGTGAGATAATTTTTTGTTTAAATTTGTTGTCTAAAATTGTAATCTTGTTCATTGTTTAAATTTTGATAGAAAACATTCAAATTTGATAGCAAACATTCAAATTTTGATAGCAAACATTCAAAATTTTCTTCAAATGTTATTACAGTTATTCTGCTAATGCTAACATTGTTAAGTAGTTGCTATAATTTTGCATTCACAAATAGTGTTAGATGCAAATTTTGATATTCATATTCTTTTTACAAAATTGATTGCAGGGATATTGAGCTATGGATCCAAATTTTCCGGACGCCGTCGGCAGAGACGAGGAGCGTGAAGAGCAGATGGATCTAACTTGTCCGGACGTCGCCGGCAGAGATGAGGACTGCGAAATGCGAATACTTCAGATTATAGCAGGACGTGCAGCCGCGCCTGTCGGTGAAGAAGATGGGGTAACTGGAGAAGATTACGGCTCCCAATTTCTGAACGACTCCAGTGAGGGAGTTGAGGAAGAAGAAATTTGTAGAGAGGAGGAAGTGCCCTTAAGAAACTCCGGCGAGGTATATTAAGCCTCTGTTGATCGATCACACTAGATGTATTATTTGAGTTGTATTGCAGTTATTAACGAATCATTTTTTCTTTTAGCCCTCTGGATCGAGCAAATCATCCGCAGCTAAAGGGTTGAAAGGGTCGAAAGCATTGCCGAAACGAGGCCCGAAGAAGCCGTTGAAGGAGGGTCATAGGATAGTGATCGACAGAGTTAGTGATAGTGGCGAACCGATGGAACCCTTAGAATGCCGCCGCAAATATATAAATCAATGCGGAGTTGTTGTTAGGGACATGGTCCCGATCAGCCTTGAACAATGGCATCAGCCGAAGGACGAAAACAAGCCAACTACTTATGTCGACGAGAGACTAAAAGGTTTGTGTTGGGACGCGCTCTTGACAAAGGTCAACCTACCGCCAGGTTTACCCGAGCAGTTGAAGATGAAAGTCAAGCAGTGGACTCTTAGTAAGATGGCCGAACAATTCTGGACCTGGAAGAAAAAGTTATGGAAATCTTATCTAAAGGCGGAGGAACAAGATCCAAAATTCACTGGACCACTAGTGAAGATACAACAGTAGTGGCCCACATTTGTGAAGCAAAGAAAATCGGAGGCCGCTGTGGCCCGATCGGAAACAAATAAGTTAAATGCTGGGAAGAAGGAATATCACCACAGATTGGGGGCAGGTGGCTACAAGGCTGCCGTGCCTAAGTGGGAAGCCTTTGAAGCAAAACTGTTTGATAACGGGATCATTCCACAGACAGCGGACTAGCCCGAGAGGTCCAAGTTTTGGTTGTTCGCGCATGGGGCAGGGTTGGACCCACAGACAAGGCTGATTGTTGCTAAGGGAAGATGGAAGGAAAAAATTGAGTATATAACCAAAGAACTTGTGGACGTAATAGATAAAGTTCGAAGGGGAGTGTACGTGGTCGCCAGAGAGAAAGACGAGCTGTCACTCGCACTCGGGAATCCTGAACACGTTGGACGATTACGAGGCTACGGAGCCGGTGTCACCTTGAAGCAAGGTTTTCTGGAAGACGCTCATACTTATAGAAGCCGTCAGAGAAAAAAGAAGCAGGAGTCAGACCAGTTATCAGCATTGGAACGCAAGGTGCAGCAGCAACAGGAGCAACTAGACTCAATTAGTCAGCGAAGGGCATCTCAGCTGTAGCTAGAAGGTCATGTCGTCGAAGCCGCCCCATCTGATCAGCGGAAAAGCAGCATGGGTTCCATGTAGCTAGAAAATTCTGAATTCGAACCGTCGGCGGATCACTACCCTGTGGATGATATCACGGGGAAGACAGACTATGAGCTACATATGTCAATGAAGAACATGTCCTTCAAGGTGGCGGTTGGCTATGCTTTACCTAATCAATCTGGAGCAAGCTACCATCTCGGCGGGATTCCAGCTGGCTATGCTCGTGTCGGGGTGGATGAAGTTGTGCCGTTATATGCTAATCTGGACCTTGACATTCTTGGAGGTGACGGCGAGAAGACACTGGGAGAAGTCCAGAAGGGTATCGCTCTTTGGAACAAGAAAAACATCGTGTTTCCAAACTTGGTGCCAAGGCCACCGACTCCTCCGAGTAGCAGTCCCCCACGTCAAGATCCACCCCCCCACCTCAAGATCCATCCCCCAAGATCCATCCTCCCCACATCAAGATCCATCCCCCCCACCTCAAGATCCATCCCCCCAAGATCCATCCTCCCCACATCAAGATCCATCCCTCGACGCGCCGTCCGTCGCGAGTCCATCGCCCGCGACGTCCCGTCCGTCGATTGCGCCCACTGCTAAGTCCTTCTCGTTAAAGCGGAAACTATACTTCCCGTCGACGAGCAGATGTGCAGATAAGTTAACTCGAGAGGAACGCGAGTTGCTAAAGCCTCTTCCAAAGAGATCTTACGACTTGATTCTAGAGGAACTCGATGAGTCGGTGCTTGACGATGTGACAAGACAAGTAGCTCCGAAACGGCCCCCGCCTAAAGAGATAATACCAGCAGAAAAAGTTGAGAGATGTTTGAAAAATCTATCGCGTCCCCCGCCACAGCCGCCTAAATTGCGAGATGACTATGATCGTGTTATTGAGAAGACAATTAGTCAAGAGGAGGAGGAGAAGAAGGTGGCATATCGCCTAAAGAGGGAGCGGGTGCAGACGGCAAAATGCGGAAAATGAGTGGCCCAGCTCGGAGAACAGGAAAATCAGTTGAGCCCCCCGCTCAAGGTGATGCCCGATAAGGAAGTACACCACGACACTGGCACCATAGGCGACCCCATAAAGTATCAGTATGCATGGACATATGTCTACGGGAAGTCCCTGGTCAGACCTGAGCAGGTCAATTCTCTAACAACACAATTGCGTCGATTGCATCTATGGTACGAGAAAGCCGTAGCGGCCGGGCATGATGTCTTCTGGGTGTCATATAAGAAAGAGCATTACTTCACGGATGACGCGATGTATATTCCGTTTTCTGAAATTTTTCAGTTATTCAATCAAGACTCCCTCGACAAATCCCTTGTCAGTTGCTATTGTTTGTAAGTGATTTATTTCTGCAATTTAATTAAGTCTCTAGCTCTGCTCGTTCATTGCCTGAAATTATCTCACTATATTATTTTGTACTGTAGAATGAAGATTGTTGAATGCAGGGAACGCCGCATCTATGACATCGGGTTCATTGACCCATATTATATTAATGAAGTGACCGTAAATAACCATCCCGAGGACACAGAGAATAACTTGTTCCGGTGGTTAGTGAAACTAAATACCTGCGTAGAAATACTTTTTTCTTACGTCTTCCAGTGAGTGTTACTGTACCTTCTACACATTCCATTTTGCTTACTCGATATTTAATGTAATCGATGAGTCATGGACATATAAACGTGCGCAGTTCCCACTGGATTCTGCTAATCATTAGAGTTGACCAAGGAGTCGTTCAAGTCATGGACTCGTTAAGGAAAAACATGGAAGAGTACCAAAGCTTGCAAGATATGCTCCAGAGGTAATTTCAATCATTATCGCTCTATATCGACCTCTTTCATTCATTTTCTGATATCAAGTAATTAATAACTCCTTTAATCATTTTCTTTTAGCGGGTAGAGTTTGGAAACGGTTCATCGTGAAGGTTCCAGGGGAATGGAAACCGAAGCTGTATTTTTATACCACCAAGGTAAGTAGTACTATATATACAGGTTCGCACAACTCTTTAATTGTAGTTTCAGTACCATTATCATGCTTGATTATTATTTGATTAAATTCTATTTTTTGTAAAGTGGCGTCAGAGGCAGCAACAGGGGACAAATTTATGTGCATACTACATTTTTTAGTACATGCGCTCTTTTGTCAGTGAGCGGAATAGAGAACAAAGAACAGCTTATGTATGTATACACTCTTCGCAATTTTTTATTACCATATTGTGTTGAGTTCCATTCATAAATTATTTTATTATGATTTCATATATATAGTTATAAACAACTCACATATTCATATTGATCTAGATGGATCGAATGCGGGACCAACTCATACCAACGAAGCGCCTAAAAGCAATTCAAGAGGAATTGGCAGGATTTTTGTACTCGGAGGTCCTAAAGAAAACTGGAGAATTTTATCACAAAAGCAATTATTTTTTGCCTCCAAGTAATTGATGTGATCTCGACGTGTGAGAAACGTGATGTTGGTGCAGTATAAACTTGAACGTGATCTCGATGTATTGTATAATTTATGTGCATGATTGTCTGGGCAACGTGATCTTCGTAAAAAAATAATTAATTGGAAAACAAAAAATCGAAACCCCTAAAAAATAAATTAGAACAAAACATAATGGTGAAATCTTTGGTCCCGGTTGGTATTACCAACCGGAACCAAAGGGTTCCCGCCACTGGAGCGCGTCATCCCCCCACGTGGAGGCCCATCTGTCCCGGTTCGTAAGCAACCGGGACGAAAGGCGCCCCTCCCCCTTTTGTCCCGACACTTTAGTCTCAGTTGTAAAACCGGGACCAAAGGTCCTCTAGAACCGGGACAGATGGGCCTTTTTCTACTAGTAAGCTCGTCGGCGCCATCGAGGACTACTTCACGCGCCAGGAGCCGGACGGCAAGCAGCCGCCACCGGCGTCCGACAAGGCGGAGGGGTACAACTGCGTACGTACTCAACTGATCGAGGACTCTCAGAGCTCAGGAGAGGCCAATCTGGCGCGATGAGGCCGACCCACCGTAGGTTTGGCTTCCGCCAGCGTACGCGTACTCCCAGTACATGTATGTCGGCGCCACCATCCGGCACTGCGCCTACAGCGTGGAGGCGCTGAGAGGCTGCGTCCGGTCCGAATCGAGGCGCCCAAGCACGTCAAGCGGCGCCTCGCCGGCGGGTGCCGAACTGCCGAGGATATATCTAGTGCGGAGTGGGGTCAGGTGACAGCCTAACATGCCTCATCGCATGTGCCATCAAATTATAATCCAACAGACAGCAGCGACCCGGAAATTAAACTTCAAATTCAAACATTTTAGAAAAAATTGAAAACATTCCAGTACGTTTTATATGGTCGGTTGTGTGTTCTATGAAAATTTCGTGTCATTTGGATCACTTGTTTATGAGTTAATCTCTTTTTAAGATCTAAATATGAAAACCTATTTAATCATAAACCAATCATCCAAATGGAGTGAAACTTTCAGAGAATACACAACGCACCATATACAACTTACTGGAATTTTTTCTAAAATATTTGAATTCCGGGTTTAAATTTGGGTCGCTGGTGTCCGTGGGATGGTGATTGGATGGCTACGGTTACAGCATGGCATGCCATATTGATCCCATTTAAAACAATGGTTCATAATAAGTAGCACCATCTAGTAAAAATTAATTTAAAACAATGACCCCAGTGCATCTAGATGTCGCACCATCTACCATCTCTTAGTTCTACCATGGTACCATTTAAAACAATCAATTTAAAGCTTCAACAAATTATAGTAAAAAGTGTGAATGCTCATAAAAAATGTGTCTACAACCTCTAAATATTTCAGGTCCAAAATCGAAAGGCATATTGAGAAACAAAAAAGGATTTGTATTTTTTTTCAATGTGTGTTTCGATTTTAGTATTGACTTTCTTGGAGGTTGTTGACACATTCTTTATGAACATACATTTTGAAAGGATAAGGATGTCGCCTAGAGGGGGGTGGGGGGGGGGTGTAAATAGGCGATTTAAAACTTTTACGATTATGGCTTGATAAATACGGAATAAAACTAGTATTTAATTTATCAAGCACCAAAACCTAATATACTAGAGTTCCCCTATGTGCACAAAAAATTTATGCTAAGCAAGATATGATAGCAAGGTAATAACAAGGTGATAGCACGATATAAGACTTCAAGCACGAAGGCTATCACAATGTAAAGTGCATAAGTAAAGAGCTCGGGTATAGAAATAACCAAGTCACACGGAGACAAAGATGTATTTCTGAGTTCCTCCTTTTGAGGGGAGTACGTCTCGTTGGAGGGGTGTGAGCTCGCCATAAAATCCCACTCAAAATACCACAAAGGTCTTAACCTATTCTCCGATGAAACTCACCCCAAGGGTTAGGTTCACATTCAACTATCGGAATCCTTCAATGCGGAATCCAGATCCTTTACACCAGAATGCTTGGGGCACCCTGTCACAACTCAATTGGAGGCTACCAATAATCCCCACTAAGATTGGGCTGCCTTTTGAAAGAACGAGATGCCGCCTAGAGGGAGGGGGTGAATAGGCGATTTAAACTTTTACGTCTAATGGCTTGAATAAATGCGGAATAAAACTAACTTTTAATTTATCAAGCACAAAACCTAATATACTAGGTTCACCTATTGCACCAACAACTTATGCTAAGCAATTTAACAACAAGGTGATAGCAAGATATATAACTTCAAGCTCGATGACTATCACAAAGTAAGTGTATAAGTAAAGAGTTGGTTATAGAGATAACCGACACAAGTGGAGGCGGAGCTTTGTTTCCTGTAGTTCCTTCCCAATGGAAGTACGTCTACGTTGGAGGGGTGTGGAGGCTCCTCGGCCCTCCTACAAGCACGCCGTGCTCACCCTATTATCCGTGAGCTCCTCCCGTTAGGGATTTGCTCATCCACTATGAGGTCGTCTTGATGGCGCTGACCAAACCCGTACAATGAGGTCTTCTTGAGGGCGAAGACCGAACCCGTACAATGAGCCCGGGCCTAACTCCACACAAGGAAGTATCCCGTAGCACACACCAACCGTCTAGGATGCACAATGCACCAAAGAGGCACAAGCTCTTGGGAGCCCTATGCACCCAAGAGTAACAAGCTTCTCAAACTTCAATCCCACGTATCACTGTGGGGAACTCAAACCTATGCACCAAATGCAAAAGGCAAGACCACACAAAGTGGTCAAGTCCTTCACTCTCAAATCCCACCAAGGCAACAATTGCTAGGGAGGGATATGAGAGGAAGAACAAAGGAGAAGCACAAAACAACTCCAAGATCTAGATCCAAAGGGGTTCCCCTCACTTAGAGAAGATATGGCTTGGTGGAAGAATGGATCTAGATCTCCTCTCTCTTTTCCCTTTAAATGGAGGCAAGAATCATGGAGGGATGGAGAGGGAGCAATCTCTCAAGAAGGTCAACAATGGAGGAGAGAGAGCCAAAAGAGTTAAATCCAAATGGGGGAAGAAGACCCCTTTAAATAGGAACCTAGGGAATCTAGCTGTTGGGCTCCGATTCCCGCAGGGTCGGTACTACCGCCCTGTGGGAATCAGCCCAACAACGGCTATCTTCGAAACCCGCGAGCCCGGTACTTCCGGACGATGGCCCGGTAGTACCGATTGACCCCGGTACTACCGGAACCACTTCCGGTTAAAAACACGAAGTTCCAGTACCCAAAGACTTACTCCGGAAGTAGCCTTGGTACTAGGTCCGGTACTACCGACCCATGTCGGTACTACCGGCCAGTACGTCGGTACTACCGGCTCGGCGTTGAACACAACTTCAAACGGTCAAAACCAAAACTGCGTTGGTCGGTACTTCCGAGAAATAGCCCGGTAGTACCGACTAGCCGGTACTACCGGGACAACTTCCGGTAAAGAACATGAAAGTCCAGTACCGAAAATCTTCTCCCGGTACTAGGCCCGGTACTACCGTCCATGGATTGGTCGGTACTACCGGCCAGTACAGCGGTACTACCGGCCAGAGGAAAACAGCAAATACTGAATAACTTTTGATAGGAAACTCCGATCGAGATGAATCCAATTTTGTTGGAAATAGGACGACAAGAGCTACCCTACAAAAAGTCGAAATATTGAAAACACTCAAAGGAGATTTCTCAATAAAATGGAAGAGTAAAACCTTCCATACGGATGAACCGTCAAAATCAGCAAACACCAAAAACTCAATAGAAGACGCATACGAAATCCGTTTTCGGTGAACTTGGACTTGTCATGACAAGCACGCCAAGAACGACAAGCACCAAGACCACACCATGATAAGAGCCAAATAAGAACCAATAAAGATGGTGCCAATGGTGCAAAGGTTTGAGCTCTCTACGACAATACGATCAAGATACTCGCTCGAGAGCCCCTTTTGATAGTACGGCTATCTATCCTATAATCCGGTCTCTCAACTAACATCATGAGACCGGTAAAATAGAAAAGATATCAAGATCATACCTTTGCCTTGTGCGTAATCCACTTGAGCTTGATGATGACGATCTTGGTCTTCTCAAGTTGGACCACCTTTCTTGATTGCGCTCCGCTTGGTGAAGACTCGCATGTTGCTCCCCCATACACCAGTATGGGAGAGACACTTCTCCGGCATGTCTTCACTTGGCATTTATCATGATGTGGGAGCCAAGATTCAAGCATGGGATATATTTGTGATTAGCATCTTGAACTTGCACCACACAACCTTGGGTGTTGATCACCTAGCACTTAGCCTTGATCAACACACAATCTTCTTCTTTTAGCCTTGACTCCAACAAATGGAGTGAAAGCATTGCTATGGACCAAACCTACAAGTATAGCTTAAAGCACACATTAGTCCATAGAGATTGTCATTAATTACCAAAACCACACATGGGGGCATCCATGCTCTTTCAATCTCCCCCATTTTGGTAATTGATGACAATCCCTTTTACGAGGGTTTATATAATGAATAAAGCAACCTTGCGACACACATGATCAAGGATGCAAGAGCATTGAAGGAAAATACTTAAGAACCAATAAAAATCATAAAACCAAATTCCCTTAAACCCTCTAAACTTCTCCCCATTGGCATCCATTGCCGAAATGGGAGGAAAAATTTAGAAGGCCAATATAATATGAGTTCATCCACAAAGTGTGCATTTCTTAAAATTCGAGTGAAATCAAATGCACATATCCAATGATGAATATTTGGAGGAAATCAAATTATATTGAGGATCCATAGATCGCAAATAAGATGACATCGCTTTAAAAGTATCTCCCCAAAGGAGACAAGCAATCGAAAGGATCCAAAAACGAGAGTTCTAAGCAAAAATGGAGAAGCTCCCCAATATTTATGCACTATTGAGGAGTGCACAAACATGGAATCATCACTCCCCCAAAATCATCTAGAACACACAACAAGTGCAAGAGTGCATAAAGCCAAAGCAAATCATAGCACTTGCACCAAAGATATGGTTGAGCCATAAGAAAATACCAATTGAAAAGAGTCAACATAAGAGAGGCCCAACCAAGCATGTGTGTATGGGACAAGACACAAGATTTGGTAAGACAAAAAGGAGGATGAGATAGATCATCTTCATCATAGCCTTAACCAAATGAAAGAATGTCCGAAGCACGTCTTGCCAATACACACAATACAAAGAAGTTCTTTAAGTGAAAAAGAGTATAATCACAATCTCAAGGATACCAATTGGAAAATAGAACCAATTGAAAAGGGCAAGAGCTTGTGAGAACACCGATATCAAATAAAAATCAACATGCTCACCATAATAAGCATGAAGTCAAAGATCTTCAAGAAAATGTGAGTGCACAAAGATGCAAATAAAAATAAGACAAGCACTCAAGAGAAATGTTTTGAAGCCACCAACGAATCAAAGATAAAATCAAGGTGACTCGAAGAAATAGGATACCAAATTAAAGGTGACCTCTCTCATATGTAAATGTTTCGAAGTAGACAAATCATTAAATATATACCTCCACAAAGAAACATCTACATACGAAATGGTTGAGTGAAAGAGAACATGGTATCAAAGGGAAGTCATGAATACCCAAATAAGATCCTTGCTTAAACGCATAGCACATAGCTCAAGATTAATCTTATTAGAGTATAAATAAGCTTCAAATACATCAAAGGCATCACACATATCACTAAGGGAACAAGAGATAGTGGAGATGCTTTGAGATAGGCAACAAGTATCACAAGAAGGATATCAATTGAAAAAGGTATTTGCAATTTCACCACAAGTATCACAAAGATAAACTAAGTGAGAAAAAAAGGTCAAACACCACAACAATTGCACATAGAACCTTTCATGCCAAGAAGCAACCTACACAAGGTTGAAACTAGAAAAGTATGCATGGGGTAGATACTTGTTACCGGGATGTCATTGGTGATGAAGAAGATGTCATAATCACCAAATCTTGACTCCTCCAATCGCATGGTGAGAACACCTTCCTTGTGAATGAGACAAGCATCCAATGCATCTCCATTGTACCTAAAACACATTTAAATACAAAATGGTTCCCAAACTCATCGGGTCCCATAGTAGTTAGATACACTACAATACATAGGACACACTCCACGTAATATGTGTATATAGATATGAAATTGAATTTCATGCACATCTTGGCCAATTTAGGATTTGGTGGAGTATGCCCTATATATTGGAACAAGAAAGACAAACATGCCATATAGTATATATTAGAGAGAATGCATGCAAAGACTTTCGAGAACCAAATGAGACATTATTTGGACAAAAACACCAAGTAAACCAAGAAGAGGGCACACCAAAGTATGACCGGAAAAAGGTTGTCCAAATAATATCAAAATCCGAATCAACACATGATGAGGGATATCAAAAGGAGTCGAATCAACACAACACATGAGTGATAATACACCAATTGAAAATAGGATACCAACTAGAGGCAAAGATACCAAAATAAGAAATTTACTCGAAAGATATCAAGTAAAATAATATTACTCCATAGGTATCAAAGCTTCCATAAGAGATACTAATTGAAACAAATATCTATGGATGAGATATTAAATTCCAATTAATACCAATTGAAGGTACCTAAGCAACACAAATGAGCATAGGAGATAAATATAAAACACATGATCAAATGACTTTTTCTCATTTTAAGAAGATAAGACACAAAAACAAGAAATGAGAAAGCAAACTCCCATAAGAGAGCAAGGTTATGATGAAGGAACCAAGCACTCTCTACACTTTTCATGATGGCACAAAGCATCAAAGAAAAAGGTTTGTCTTCCATAAACACATAGGATAGAAAATCAACTACCAATTGAAAAGATCAAATGTCAATTGAAGAGATAGTGATTTAAGTAATGTAGGAAAGCTCCCCCAAGATTCGTGCATTATTTTAAGAGTTGCATTTGAATACAAAATGCACACAAACGGGATCAACACTCTCCACATACCACTTAAAGCACTAAACTGGATCAAGAGAAACAAATGATCTACAAGAGGCAAGGAAGACAACGGGAGACTAAAGAAAAACTTGGCAAGAGATGAAGCAAATAAACGCAAAGGCCAATGTAAGGATAATTGAAAATATTCTACCACAAGTATCGATATCAATTGACCAAGGACAATGGGTATATGAAAATATTTTCCCGGTGGTAGAGATATCCAAGAGAATCCTCACAAGATAAAACATATGGCAAGTGATAAGAATGAACACGCCATATTTGGATAGAGTTTGTTGGTAGCTCCATTTATTCGAACCAACCGGCAAAGCCATGATTCGAACAAGAAGGAATGAATGGTTTCTCAAATAAGATATGGAAATGCATATTTGAAGAAAACCACACCAAGCAAGACTCACACAAAAAAAAGATCCACAAGAAGGACAAATAAAACCATTCAAGCAAGAATGATAAACTTGTTTGAGCCAACATGTCACATGGGAACAAGATAATTTACAATATCAAGTCCGGGTGGCAAAACCTCAAATGTTCACATTTTCTAGGATTGTAATATGCACATAGCATATTGCTCCCCCATAACGTGATAATCCATTTCATTAAGCAAGAGGCAAATAAAATCCAACAAGAGAAATTAATGGATACTATAGAATTCGAATTTCTCATGAATATGACACACCACATAGAGACTAGATAATCTTGATATATCAATTCTATATGATGTGCACCATGAATACACATTTTTAGGATTATGAAGTGCACAAAGCAAATTACTCACCCAAAATGGTATAGTACATTAATCTCTCAAAAGAGCCAAATGAAACCTACACAATATCCAATAGAGACTCAAAAAACAGTTTACACATATATGGTGTGCTAATTAACATACAACAACTTGATTTCTCAAGGTAAGTAAGAAGCACAACATATACAAGCACATGCTAGGAACAAAACTAACACATGCAAGGTGGCAAGTAAATTTCAATGTAAATAAGTTAGATACAAGTTACCGCAAGGAGGCACATTGGATATAAGATAGGTATATGAGATTCCAATTGACTTGGCTTGAGAGAATGCAATTGATGAAGATCCCTTACTTCTTCATAAGATAGCCAAGTCTCCAATAACCTCCAATTACAACCTATTGATCAAGTTTGAGCTTGTTGGTCCCCAACTAAGTTGGGTCCTAAGAGGTTAGTCACAATAGGTTTGGGAACCCAAATGGTCCTTTCCTTGACATCACTTTGAGTCCCCACATATTTGGCAAACACGTTGCCAACCCTATCCTTCCCAAGAGAATAAACATCATGAATTATAATGGGGTTGGATTGGGTACCGTTAGGGCATGAAGAAGCCAAGTGACCCTTCTCACGGCAAAGGTAGCAACACCAACTCTTCTCTATCTTCTTAATAGGCTCCTCAACTCGAGGAGCATTGACTTGAGTCTTCTTAGGAGGTGGTTGTTGTTCAACTCATGGTTGAGCATGAGATTGAACAAGAGGCCACTTCCCTAATTGCTTCTCACTAAGAGTCTTCTTCTTTATTGGGCAAGATCTAACATGGTGCCCTTCTATCTTGCACTTGAAACAAATGATCTTGGCTGAATCCTTCACTTGTTCTTTGCCCTTGATCATTTTGTCAACATTGGACTTGTTCTTGATGTTGGAATTGAATCCAAGTCCTCTCTTGTCATTCGGGGATTGTTGCATACTTAACAAGTTGTCAAGTGTGATCTTCCCTTCATGACGCTTCTCCAAACCTTTCTTCAAAGAAGTGGCTTGAGCCTTGAGCTCTCTCCTTTCCTCTACATGGTTAGTAACAACACAAGTACTAGAGGAGGTAGATGCATCATTTTTAGAGCAACAAGGCATGGAAAGTAATTCATCACAAGATGTGCCAACATTATGTGTGGATGAACTACTAGGACTAGGACATGACAATTTAGCATTTTTAGTTAAGGTCATGCCATTGTTCACATGAGGCTCACAAGATGTTACCTTGGTAGTGAGGGCCTCATGAGCCAACTTTAGCCCATCATGGGATACTAGAAGATCATCATGAGAGCAAGATAGCTTTTCATGACTTTCTTCCAATTTCCCATAATTGCTAGTTAGCAACTCAAGTTGAACCCTTAGCTCAACATTCTCCCTTAAAATGGATGCTTCACAAGAAGTAGAGTTAGTAGCACAAGTATCATCATTAATAGTAACGAGAGAACAAGTAGGAAGCTCTTTTAGCATTTGAGCTTGGAGTTGATCATGAGACTTAGTGAGAGTGGCGAGATAACCTTCCAAAGACTTGAAGTCATTTTCAAGTTTCTCATTAATCTCAAGAAGTTGAACATTTTCAACAACAAGCTCACTATTTTTAGTTTTGAGGATTTTAGCAAGAGCTTGAGCATGATCATGATCTTTTCTTAGTTTAGACATTTCTAAATTATAGGACTCTTGAAGACCCTCATGGGTTTCCTCAAGAGTCGACCTAAGATCGTGCTCTTCCTCGAGAGCCTTAGCAAGATCCGCTATATCATTAGCGGAATCACACTCATGACCATAAGACTCATCGAGGTGAGCTCCTAGATCCTCTATAGTACACTTGAGCTTAACAAGTAAGCTCATGATATCTAGGAAATTAGCACAAGCAACTTTATTCTTACGAAGAGCAAGGTAAACTACCTCACTTTTCTCAAGAACGGAGGCATCATCATCATCTTCTTCTTCTTCTCTTCTTCTTCTTCTTCTTCTTCTTCTTCTTCTTCTTCTTCTTCATTATCATCATCACCATTTTAAGATTGGACCATAAGGCAAAAGATGGTCGATGATGATGAGACTTGACTTGAAGCAAGTTTCAAGTCAACATCTTGCTCCATGGAGGATTGGATTTCCCCTACATTGTTAGTACAACAACTAGAGGAAATACACACATTTTGATCGTGGGAACAAGACATAGTAAGCATATCATCATGAGATGTAGACAAGCAATTTCTACATGATATGCAAGGACTATCAACACAAGCATGTAAATCATTTATAATGCTACAAGTGTTGGAGTCCAAAGATGAAGGATTGCAATGAGATAGAGGCAAAGAATTTTCAATGGTAAGTTGACTATCAACATTGCAAGACTTATCACTACTCACCCTTTCATTGCTTTGTGGCTTACCACGTGTAGGTGAAGTAGTCGAAGTTGAGAACTCATCACGCCCGGAGGTGGAAAGGAAACAATCAACCTCAATCGTCGTGGACTTGCCATATTTATCTTCAAGCTTCGCCCACAACTCATTGGCGTTCCGTAGAGGCATGATTGAGTCAAGAACTACATCACTAACAAATTTCCAAAACTCATTAGATGCTCGAGCATCAAGATATAAGTTTTTCTCATCCTCTAAAGACATACTTTCGTAGTCCGTTGAAGGAGAAAAACCCATATCTAGAATACGCTCTATATTGGGGTCCAAGACCTGAAGGTGACTAAGCATGAGAGTTTTCCAAACATTATAATTTGTGCCATCGAATATAAAAGTGGAAGTGTGCACTAGATCCCTAGCCGACATCTTCACTCTTAAGGCGGTGAAGCCTTAATAAGGAGAGACCTTGCTCTGATACCAATTTAAAGAATGAGATGTCGCCTAGAGGAGGGGGGGGGGTGAATAGGTGATTTAAACTTTTACGTCTAATGGCTTGAATAAATGCGGAATAAAACTAAAGTTTAATTTATCAAGCACAAAACCTAATATACTAGGTTCACCTATGTGCACCAACAACTTATGCTAAGCAAGTTAACAACAAGGTGATAGCAAGATATATAACTTCAAGCTCGATGGCTATCACAAAGTAAGTGCATAAGTAAAGGGTTGGTTATAGAGATAACAGACACAAGTGGAGGCGGAGCTTTGTTTCCCATAGTTCCTTCCCAATGGAAGTACGTCTATGTTGGAGGGGTGTGGAGGCTCCTCGGCCCTCCTACAAGCACGCCGTGCTCATCCTATTCTCCGTGAGCTCCTCCCGTTAGGGATTTGCTCATCTACTATGAGGTCGTCTTGAGGGCGCTGACCAAACCCGTATAATGAGGTCTTCTTGAGGGCGAAGACCGAATCCGTACAATGAGCCCGGGCCTAACTCCACACAAGGAAGTCTCCCGTAGCACACACCAACCGTCTAGGATGCACAATGCACCCAAGAGGCACAAGCTCTTGGGAGCCCTATGCACCCAAGAGTAACAAGCTTTTCAAACTTCAATCCCATGTATCACCGTGGGGAACTCAAACCTATGCACCAAATGCAAAAGGCAAGACCACACAAAGTGGTCAAGTCCTTCACTCTCAAATCCCACCAAAGCAACAAATGCTAGGGAGAGATATGAGAGGAAGAACAAAGGAGAAGCACAAAACAACTCCAAGATCTAGATCCAAAGGGGTTCCCCTCACTTAGAGGAGATATGGCTTGGTGGAAGAATGGATCTAGACCTCCTCTCTCTTTTCCCTTTAAATGGAGGCAAGAATCATGGAGGGATGGAGAGGGAGCAAGCTCTCAAGAAGGTCAACAATGGAGGAGAGAGAGAGAGCCAAAAGAGTTAAATCCAAATGGAGAAGAAGACCCCTTTAAATAGGAACCCAGGGAATCTAGCCGTTGGGCTCCGATTCCCGCAGGGTCGGTACTACCGCCCCAAAGGCCGGTACTACCGCCCTGTGGGAATCAGCCCAACAACGGCTATCTTCAAAACCCGCGAGCCCGGTACTTCCGAACGATGGCCCGGTAGTACCGATTGACCCCAGTACTACCGGAACCACTTCCGGTTAAAAACACGAAGTTCCAGTACCCAAAGACTTACTCCGGAAGTAGCATCGGTACTAGGTCCGGTACTACCGACCCATGTCGGTACTACCGGCCAGTACGTCGGTACTACCGGCTCGGCGTTGAACACAACTTCAAACGGTCGAAACCAAAACTAAGTTGGTCGGTACTTCCGAGAAATAGCCCGGTAGTACCGACTAGCCGGTACTACCGGGACAACTTCCGGTAAAGAACATGAAAAGTCCAGTACCGAAAATCTTCTCCCGGTACTAGGCCCGGTACTACCGTCCATGGATTGGTCGGTACTACCGGCCAGAGGAAAACAACAAATACTGAATAACTTTTGATAGGAAACTCCGATCGAGGTGAATCCAATTTTGTTGGTGACGGGGGAATAACCAACCGGGTACGCCAACAAGAAGGAGAGGAGCCAGCAAGTTGCTGAAGGACTTACAGAATGTGCGAACTCCTTAGAAGGAGTTAAGCCTATGCGGACTCCTTAAAAGGAGTCATCTGAGCCGACTCCTTAAAAGGAGTCGCCTGAGCCGACTCCTTAAAAGGAGTCGCCTGAGCCGGCCCACTTCCAGAAGACTCGTACGAAGGAGTCCAATTACAAGACGGAGTCCACTTCCAGAAGACTCGTACGAAGGAGTCCAATTACAAGACGGAGTCCCAATTTGGAAGACACGAAGATTAGTAGGTTCCTGATTAGGACTCCGACCTGGAGACAAATTGTAACCCTGGGAGTCCTCGTGTATATAAGTGGAGCTCCCAGGTCGTCATAGGGAGGCCAGGACAAGTTAGAAAGGCCAGAACAAATTAGACGGACCCAAAGAAACCCTAGAATCGCCAGAGCGAGATACACGCCGAGTCCTCGAAATCGGGACTCGGAACCTTGTAATTGAGATCAAGTCAAAGCAATAAAGAGCAAGCAGGAAGTAGGTCTTTACCTCCAGAAGAGGGGCCGAACCTGGGTAAATCTCCTTGTGTCCCTAGTCGAGATTAACCTACTCCCGTGTTCCTGGTCGCAATGTCCCCACATCTAAGTTTCCCAGAGGAGACACTTGCCGTGACAACCCCACGACAGTTGGCGCCCACCGTCGGGCAGGTGATGAAAAGAGTCGAGATCACGGGAGAAGCTTTTCGAGGGATAGAAGGAACTCGACATCGGCCAGATCTTCATCAACAATAGCGGCGCAACATCCTCCATCGGCCTTATGGCTGAGTCGGCGGAATCAGCACCATCATCTACATCAACATCACCAACCTTGTCATGCAAGCGCGCGTATGTCAGCAGCTATTGCAACGTCATCGTTAACAAATTTGCGCAAGTCGGCTTCACTTCGCCAGAGTTGCCAGCAATCAGATTCAGGTGAACCCGGAATTTCAAGGTCGCAAAGAATCAGCCGGAACGGAACAACCCGGCCCATGAGCCATATTGACCAAAAGCTGCTCCTCCAAAGCTACAAGCATCTTCATACATATTGTTACAGAGCCCGATCTTCAACGCATCAAAGCCGATTGCTTTCAAGAGTTGTTGAGCGGCAATTTCTTATGACAAAATCAGAAGTTGTTTCCCTCCACAAATACGGATCAAAAAATACCTATATCAAGGGCCAAGCTGAGTCATTAATGCTACTGCTACTACTCACGTAAAAGGGTGGATCAGGTTTCAAAGCAAGAAAAGGAAAAGACCGCGGTGTCAAGCGTGAAAAGCCAGGCCACATGCAAATATTTCTTGAGTCGGATTTGGAGAAACAGATTTGAGCAGAATTCACACCGGTCGAGTCATCACGTGAAGGAAGATAGAATCGGCACGGCACAGTATTTAACCAAGTTATGATCAGAGTCCAAGTTGTGATATACAGTACATGGATCGAAGCACAATACGGGCACATCACGTGCAGCATACCAACCACAAGCTAGTTCCGGCTAGTATTATATGGACGAAGGAAGCTGATTCAAGTCAGAGAAGGAAATACTATAATTTTTCAGAGTAGGATGCGTACACGCGTCAGTTTCAGATTCCAAAAGAAATACTCTCTCCGTTCCAAATTAGTTGTCTGGCAAATGAAAGACAATTATTTTGGAACGGGGGAGTAAGAAAAAAGAAGAAAGAGCAGTTGAGGATTGGCCCAATATTCATCTAGCAGCCACATCAAGGCAGCAAATCTCGCCGGCGAGTTCTCGCATTAGTTCAAAAGGACTCGGAGTCCTAAATGCATCACGAGTTCCGAGTTTCTATGGAGTCAACTTCGCTACGACCAACTACAACGTCAACTTCACCACGGCCGGCTTCAGAATCAATACGGCCGTGGACGACTTCGTTCTCGCTATTATAGCATCACCAACAAGCTGTTTCGACACCGCAACAGTGCTTCAGCAAGGGTTAGTGAGATCTAGATAGTCTCGCAACTATGAAACATCATCTTATACAAGTTAGCTTAGCCCAAGAGCGCTTTGCAACATTGTAAACATTGGTTCCTGGGGGCTTGTGACTTGAATAGTCCAGGCTTTAGACCCTTGAACCCGGCCAGAAGCCATACAAGTTATCAATGAGCCCAGAGAGCTCCGCAATATTATCAACGAGCCCAGAGAGCTCCGCAATATTATCAACGAGCCCAGAGAGCTCCGCAATATTATCAACGAGCCCAGAGAGCTCCGCAACATTATCAATGAGCCCAGAGAGCTCCACAACATTGTAACATGATTATTATGATCAAAGGGATAAAGCCGGCTTCTCTACAGCAAGAGTTTTGCCGAGACACCCAGCAAGTGCGCCTTTATCAACTTTGATCATTAGATCCTTGGGGGCTTGTCTTTCAGAAAAATTCAAGCTTTAGACTCATGGACCTGGCAAAGAAGCCAATTTGTTCCTGATTTTAGCTGGTAAGTTAGATGCAACCCGCACAATATGGACAATCTACAGGCATGACTTATTTCGAACTCCTATGAAGCCTAAAAGGACTTAGGAGGATGCGGACTTGTCAGAGCGAGCTGTTAGAAAAGCCATGCGGGGCCTACTTATTCATCAGTATAATTTCAGAAGGGTTATAAGAACCAGAACAACTTGTATCAAAGGACACCAGGATGTCCATCACACATAAACAAGTCATCAAGTATCACAACATAAAAAACATAAGTTTTTTCCAGAAGCCGGACAAGCGGCACAAGTTAAGTATTACACATCAATAATCATTGAGCTCATAGCTCTTGTCAATATTTTCTTGAGTTGCAGGAGTTGAACCAGCAGTTGAACCAGCAGCTTGAGCAGAGGAGTCCTTTGGTGCAGCTTCACCAGAAGGAGGAGCATTAGCCGCAGCGCCCTGAGCAGAACTCCCAGAAGCTGACGGATCCTTAACAACAGTGGTAACTTCTTCCTTTTGCTATTGGGAGTCACCACCATCCTCTGTACGAGCTTGTGCAGGAGCTGGAGCAGCGAGAGTTCAGTTTTTCTACAGTTGCCAAGAGAAGATCTATGAGTCACAAGATGTTGAAGACAATAACTCGGCACTTGGGGCTACATGTTATCAAGTTTTCAGTTTAAGTCAAAGGGAAGTTCAGAGTTGGGAGCTCCAAGTTGTCGCAGGCCAACAATTCGGCGCTTGGGGGCTACTCACGGATCAGATTTTTCTACAAGTTAAGAAACAATCAAGTTCAAAAAAGGTTTAGCTCCGAGTTGTCGCAGGATAGCAACCCGGCACTTGGGGGCTACACCGTTCGAAGATCAAGGGCAGTAATTATACATCAAGGAGTCCCGAGTCACCGCAAGAAAGCGACCCGACACTCGGGGGCTACAGCAGTTGAAATTATAGAGTTATCAGTGCAAGCTCCAAGCTGTTACAAGTTAAACAACTCGGCGCTTGGGGGCTACATATGCCGACATAAACAAGCTCGAGTAAAGACAAGCAGCTCATCAAAAAGACATGGTGAAAGAAAAACTCACTTCAAAATGAGTTGGCAGACGAAGCCTGCAGCATCTACATCGACATCTCGACGACATCTACGCCAACAACCTGGGAGCGCCTACATCGACAACTCGGCAAGTTCTACATCTGCAAGCTAACAACATTTGTCCGCAACTCAGCGTCCACTACATCAACAAACCCGACATGGACTCCGTGTCACAAGAAGACAACATATACAACAAATCAAGACCTTCCGCGTGACTCTTCAAGTCACCCGAAAGCCCGGGGGCTACTGACGGGGGAATATCCAACCAGGTATGCCAACAAGAAGGATAGGAGCCAGCAAGTTGCTGAAGGACTTACAGAATGTGCGAACTCCTTAGAAGGAGTTAAGCCTATGCGGACTCCTTAAAAGGAGTCATCTGAGCCGACTCCTTAAAAGGAGTCATCTGAGCCGACTCCTTAAAAGGAGTCACCTGAGCCGGCCCACTTCCAGAAGACTCGTACGAAGGAGTCCAATTACAAGACGGAGTCCCAATTTGGAAGACACGAAGATTAGTAGGTTCCTGATTAGGACTCCGACCTGGAGACAAATTGTAGCCCTGGGAGTCCTCGTGTATATAAGTGGAGCTCCCAGGTCGTCATAGGGAGGTCAGGACAAGTTAGAAAGGCCAGAACAAATTAGACAGACCCAAAGAAACCCTAGAATCGCCAGAGCGAGATACACGCCGAGTCCTCGAAATCGGGACTCGGAACCTTGTAATTGAGATCAAGTCAAAGCAATAAAGAGCAAGCAGGAAGTAGGTCTTTACCTCCAGAAGAGGAGCCGAACCTGGGTAAATCTCCTTGTCCCTAGTCAAGATTAACCTACTCCCGTGTTCCTGGTCGCAATGTCCCCACATCTAAGTTTCCTAGAGGAGACACTTGCCGTGACAACCCCACGACAGTTGGAAAGAGGACGAGAAGAGCTACCCTACAAAAAGTCGAAATATTGCAAACACTCAAAGGAGATTTCTCAATAAAATGGAAGAGTGAAACCTTCCATACGGATGAACCGTCAAAATCTCCAAACACCGAAAACTTAATAGAAGACGCATACGAAATCCGTTTTCGGTGAACTTGGACTTGTCATGACAAGCACGACAAGCACCAAGACCACACCACGATAAGAGCCAAATAAGAACCAATAAAGATGGTACCAATGGTGCAAAGGTTTGAGCTCTCTATGACGATACGATCAAGATACTCGCTCGAGAGCCCCTCTTGATAGTACGGCTATCTATCCTATAATCCGGTCTCTCAACTAACATCATGAGACCGGTAAAATAGAAAACATATCAAGATCATACCTTTGCCTTGCGCGTAATCCACTTGAACTTGATGATGACGATCTTGGTCTTCTCAAGTTGGACCACCTTTCTTGATTGCGCTCCGCTTGGTAAAGACTCGCATGTTGCTCCCCCATACACCAGTATGGGAGAGACACTTCTCCGTCATGTCTTCACTTGGCATTTATCATGATGTGGAAGCCAAGATTCAAGCATGGGATATCTTTGTGATTATCATCTTGAACTTGCACCACACAACCTTGGGTGTTGATCACCTAGCACTTAGCCTTGATCAACACACAATCTTCTTCTTTTAGCCTTGACTCCAACAAATGGAGTGAAAGCATTGCTATGGACCAAACCTACAAGTATAGTTTAAAGCACACATTAGTCCATAGAGATTGTCATTAATTACCAAACCACACATGGGGGCATCCATGCTCTTTCACCCTTCCACAACTCAATTGGGGGCTCCCAAGTATCACCACAAAGCCGTCTAGTTTCAAAGACCTAAGAGTAACAAGCTCACAACTTTTAACTTCCACAAATCCTCGTGGAGAGCACAAACCGATGCACGATGCAATGGCAAGAGCACAAGTGCTCAAATCCTCCACTCTCAAATCCCACCAAAAGCAACTAATGCTGGGGGGGGGGGGGGGATAAGAGAGGAAGAACAAAGAAGAACTCAACAAATGGAAATTCAAGATCTAGATCCAAAGGGTTCTCCTCACTTAGAGAAGAGATGGATTGATGGAAATGTAGATCTAGATCTCCTCTCACTTTTCCCTCAAAGATATGCAAGAATCATAGGAGGGATTGAGAGGGGGAATAGCTTTCCAAGGTCAACAATAGTGGGGGAGAGAGGAAAAACGTGCTTGGAGAAGTTCATGTCACTTTGGGGAAGAGTGGGGCCTTATATAGGTCCCCATGAAAAAGAGCCGTTGGAGCCAGTTTACACCAGAGATTCCGCTGTAAGCAGACCGGAGACTCCGGCCTTACTCCGGCCTCCCTCCAGACCAAGTACCGTAGGTGTTACCACTAAATCAAACGAAGACAAACTTCCAGATCGGAGATTCCGGCCCACACCGGAGATTTCGGCATAGGACCGGAGATTCCAGCCGAAAACGGAGATCCCAAAGTTTCCAGACCGGATACTCCGGCCTAGGGAAATCTACAGAAAAACATCATAGTCCATCATGTGAGGAGGAAGCGACAAGGAGAGAGTTTGACCTCTCTTGAAAAGACAAGCCGAAAAAACCTCCAACATAAAAAAATGCAACAAGATGTGCATATGAAATCCTTTTTGATGAACTAGAGCTTGGTATGGAGATGAACACAAGTTCTAAATTCTCACAAGGATAAAAGCCAAATAACAACCAAGAAAGATGATATGCCAAGTATGCAAAGGTTTGAGCTTTCCACAAAGATGCGATCGAGTTGCTCACTTGAGAGCCCCTCTTGATAGTACGGTTATCTATCCTATAACCCGGTCTCTCAACTAACACCATGAGACCGGTAAAATAGAAAACCTATCAAGATCATACCTTTGCCTTGCGCATAATCCACTTGAGATCGATGATAACGGTCTTGTCCTTCTCAAATTGGATCACCTTTCTTGATTGCGCTCTGCTTGGTGAAGACTCGCATATTGCTCCCCATACACCAATAAGGGAGAGACACTCTTTGACATGTCTTCACTTGGCTAATATCTTGATGATGATCACCACACGATGTCATCCTTCATGAGCTACATATGATCTTTTTTTTCGATACATACTCATGAAGAGGTATCTAACCACATATGAAAATACCAAGCACATAGATCACGGGTTAGTTTACAAGACTATATTGACAAAGCTTACCAACCATGAGATCACATGATCCCTCATGATACATCACTGGTCTTGAGTGTTGATCAACTTGCACCAAGCTTTGATCAATAAGTAATCTTCTTCTTCTTTTAGCCTTGATTCCAACATATGGAGTTCAAGCATTGCTATAGATCAAACCTACAAATGTAGCTCAATGCATACATTAGTCCACAGAGATTGTCATTAATTACCAAAACCACGCAAAGGGCAACCATGCTCTTTCACACTTTTTTAGATTTTTTTGAAATTTGTTTTTAAAATGTAAGCATTGTATCACTAGATATATCCTCGGGGAGGCCTCTAGTTCGGTCCCCGCGATGAACACGTGTCACAGGTGGATCTGTAAGAAAAAAAGTTCCAAGAAGTTTTTTAGCAAAACGAAAATACGGTCTACCGGCCCCCATGTTATTCTCACTTGACGGTTTTCGGTAAAAAACCGGTCAACAACCGCGTGGGTGACCAAAGTGCACCGCTGGACAAGTTCAACGACGGTTCGTTTGTCTTTCCAGTTAAGTTACTTAAGTGCACCCGCGACACAAATTGTAATACTTTCGGTACCATTTACTCTGCGGAGCAGCACCAGGCCATGGGTGCTGGGTACGCCATTTGAAAGCGGGTGCACGGGATTTGTTCAGCCCGTGAGGGTGGTGGTTTGACAACAATATCAGATGTTGATGCCTCAACATCTTTTTTTATGGCTGATACATGTATCGATCTTGTGCGATCCTTGAGCTGTCATGGTACTACCAGCTGAAATTTAACAAGGCAATAAAATGTGTATAGGCATCAATTTATCGATGAAGAGGCCCGAGTTTTATCCCCTTTAAAAAAAGATTGCTTCCGCAAACTCTATAAATAATCATGTATATAGGCATGCAGTTGGGTAACGTTGATGCATGCAAATATTATTCTACACGTGGGTATTTCGACCATGCAGGAAAAATAACATACTTAAATTTATTTCTGTACACTTGGCAAATAGTCATATTTTGTAGCCAAGATGTATACTTCACATGTAATTTTCACGTTTTTTTTTTAAGATTTCGTAAGCCTTCTTAGTTTGATACACCAGCTAAAAAAAATAAGTGACTGTCTATTGAACAGTCAGCTGTTTTTCAATTCGAAAACAGACAGATTTTTAGACCAATAATAAATTGACAGCTGTCACGGTCAAAATAGCTCAGAAAACAGAAAATCTGCCTGTTTGAGACCCGCCTAAACAGACACATTTCTTTTCAGTTCATTTCAGTTTTGAGTTTGAGTTTCAGTCCAGTTTCAGAAAATCTGTTTGTTTGAGTCCCGCCTAAACACACACATTTCTAGCCCCATCGTACATTGCCACAGCCCAATAAAAGCAACCTTTAAACGACTACAACTCAGAAACGACACCACAAGCCAGAGGAGCAGCTCCAGCGAACTGTTTTTCTCCTCCAGAACACTTGAGCTCAAAACAAATCCAAATAACACTCTACGCATCCAAGCAAACCCCAAATGGATACTACCAATTAACAAAAACACAAAGGAACGAATCCCCCTAACATAGAGCAAAATACACACCGTTTTACAAAAGCTTACAGACGATCAAACTATCGGGCGCATTTGCCACCCCCTCGTGTAAAACTGAACTAACTGGCCAAAAACAAGAATGAAACCTAGTACTCACTCATTAGCTTGAGTTTTTCGCCGCCTGCCGCTCCCGCCGAACTCTCGGCCAGCCGCTCCAATCACACACTCGAAAAAAGGTCCCCCCTCCTTTACCCGGGCTTGGAAACCGCTACCAACTTAAAAAGATGGTAGACGAAGTTACCCCACCCAAATACCCCATGAAAAGAACTGAAAAGAACTGAGCAAATAAGACTAACTAAATAAAAATTGAAGATACTTAGATAATGAGAAACTTAGGCAAGTGAAATGCCAATAATGAGTGACTGAAGTAATGAATAACTGAAGGAAATATAAAGAAAAACTTAGGAAAATTAATTTAATTTTGAAATGCCGAAAAACAAGTGAAATGAAGAAAAATGAGAGTCTCAAGAAATGCCCTAAAAGAATGAAATAATGAAAGACTAAGGAAATGAGAGAGTGAAGAAACTTAGTGAAATACAAATAATGAGAGACTGGAGAAATGCGGAGAAATGGAGTGACTAAAATAATGAATGATTGAGAGACTTAAGAAAACATAACGAGTCTCAAGAAATGAAGAAAATAGAGAGACTAAAGAAATGCAGAGAAATGAAGTGACTAAAATAATGAAGTAATGAGACACTTAAGAAAATATAATGAGATAATGAGGAAAATACTAAATAGATTGAATAAAAAAATGAGAGAGTGAAGAAATGGGTAAAACTCAAGCTAATAATGAGTAAAACTCAAGGAAACAACCGACTCAAGACTGTAAACTTATGAACTGAAGTAAACCGAAATACTTGATAAACTAAAGAACATGGTACACTGAAGACTAATAATGAAAGATTGACATGAACAATGAATAAATAATGAAAGACTTGATAAACTGAAGAACAAGGCAACTTAGGCAATTGAAAATGCCAATTATGAGAGAATGAAGTAATGAAATAATGAAAGACTAAGAAATAAGGGACTAAAGAAAATTAGTGAAAAGGACTAAAATAATGAAGGATTGAGAGACTTAAGAAATTTAATGAGTCTCAAGAAATGAAGAAAAATGAAATGAAGTGAATAAAATAATGAAGTAATGGGAGACTTAAGAAAGTATAATGAGATACTGAAGAAATGATGACAAGCTAATTATATTATGCTGAACAAATGAGAGTCTCAAGAAATGCCCTGAAAGAATGGAATAATCAAACACTAAAGAGCACATATGACTGAGAGAAGACTGAAAACAATCATGAAGGAGAGATGCCTAAAAGAACAGCCTGAAATACATGGGGACTGAAAAATAATAAACGATAACTAAATGACTCAAATGATGACTGACAACACTTGACAAAACTGAAGGTTGAAAGAAAATACTCAAAAACCAATAATAAAAAAAACTGAAGGTTTGGACTAGGCTGGACCACACACTGCGAGATTTACTCTCAGTGGAGAGCATAAATCGTCCCACCAGAACATTGACTGTTAGCGGGTTTGGACTCACAAATCGGATAGCATCTTGATTGCCAACAGCCAAACTTGCCCCACCCCACATTTTGTTGTCTTTTTCTATTTTTCTTATAAGCAAGAAGGCAAATATGGAGAAATGAATGACCAAACACCCAATAAACTTCGTCCAAAATAGTCTAACCCATATTAACCCAGCTACTTCAGCTCATTATTTTCAACAAATAACAACAAAGGAACACATAAACACTGAATCATTTCTTTAGAACCAACGAAATGCAACGCTTGATCCTGATTACATTGTTGATAAAAACCTTAAAAATCCTAGACGCCATGCTAGTCCTGCCATCAGAGAAAGTTTGGTGAAGAACTCGTACTGGACACACTATATTAATCATCCATGGCCGAATTAATCTCTTGAATAGCTGCATTACAGCTGAACTAATTGCTTTCATGGCTGCATCACTACTGAATTAATCCCTTGCATAGCTGAATTACTACTGAATTCAACTGTTCTGCTACTGCTATTGCAATAAACAAACTAACCATCAGAAGACTGAACAAGCTTAACAAGCCCCCAGAATATCAAACGCATACTTCATTGCACCCTCCCTCGGTGTCCTAGCATTTACAAGTTACAACTGTCAAAGTGCATAACAGTTTTTCTTTAGAAAGAACATCAGTCGCCGCTACTTACATGAAGTTCTGAACTTGAAATACAAAAAAATAATGATCCTAGACATCATTATTGCTCTTAACAACTCCAATCATGTGAGCATCATGTTCAGATTGCTCACGAAAAAATAATGATCCTAGACAAGAAAAAGAAATACGATGTTAGTTTTTCTTAGGGATGCTTCAGGTGCACCTTGTTTATATAGCCACTACTGCACGCAATGAACTACCCGATACAGTCACTAAGAACTGCTAGAACGAAATGGTTCACACGAATTTATTCTGCCGCAGGCTATACTCTGGTGCAGGCTATAGAAGACAAAATAAATTCTGCTTGTAGGTTCTTCCAATTAACTTCACTTCGTTGCACTTCACTCGTATCAAATACAAACCAGTAGGCAGTAGCCATACAACCTTCTTGGTTAATCGAATTTGCCCCACACAGGCACACACACGAGCAAGCAGCTACCCTTCTAATTTCTCTCAAGTCGACGAACTGAAACTGAAAAACAACACGGGGAGCAGCAGATCCAAACACCTACAACCATGGAGCTCCCGGGAACAAAATCAATAATCAACAACACAGGGTCACTCCACTCCTCCGCCTTCACCTAGCAACTGAATCTAAAGCCTGCTACCTGAATAGGACCACCGCGGCTGACACCGTGGTCACGCATACGCAGCCCTCGAGCATCAGTACCGCCACGGAAAACAGACAATTCCGCTACTCCCACGTCGGCCGCGCCAGACGCCACTACCACGTCATCTCTCTCGCCGGCGAACAAATGAGAGAGGGAAACTGAGGAAACGAAAGCAGAAACGAACCTATCTCCGCGGCTGCGCCCATGGCCTCCGTCCCCGCGAGCCACCATTATCTTTGGGTGGGGGGGGGGGAGGAGGTGAGGGATCCCTGCAGACCTCTCCGAATCGCGACGACCTCTCAGCCATAGCTTTCGCCCTCTCTCTCTCTCTCGAGCAAAAGCGGCGGATTGAGAACACGAAATGAAAATTCCTAAAAAAAACTCAAAGGGACTCGTTGACTCAACTGCGGGACAAAAAATGAAGAAATTGGAGAGAGAAAGACTGAGCGCGCCGAGATTGTCGAGACAGACCGGATGGTCCAAAAAATGACTGTTTCTCAATTACAAAACAGCTAGCTGTTAATTAGGAAATCTGAAAAAAAATGCTCCTAAGCCAATTTAAATTGTGCTGCATTTTGTAATGGAATTGGGGCGTCTCTGAATCCCGATCGAACGGAGCGAGCGAATAAACACATAAGAGAGAGATATACTTGTTCGTGGCGCGCCCTCGTGATGATCTCCTCGATGTTCTTGGACGGCAACGTCTCCGACGGCTAGGCTAGTCGGACTGCATGGGCCACGCGACGACACATGCAGTCAGTCAGTCAGTCATACGTGCCGCCCGCCAGGCCAGCCTCCACAAATATGTCGGCGCGTTCGGCATCGAGCTAGCAGCACCCTGATGAACTGCTGCCAGTTGCCCATGCAGCGCGGCGGCCAGCTCCTCGTTCTGCTTGCCAGGCAGCGACGCCATCGTGCCGAAGGACACGTACGTCACCGACGAGACCAGCTCCTTGTCAAACCAGTCCAGGTCGATCGAGCATTGGGTTTAGCGGGTCGATGGTGGACAGCTTTTTTGAGTCGCGGGAGGAGCAGCCGGCCGGCGCCGGACACGCCGAGGTCGCCCTGCCGCTGCACCAGGTCCATGAACTCCGCGCACGGTGAGGAACAATCGGGCAGGCCGAGCGCGCGCGCACGAGGCAGTGGCGCTGAACGACTGCCCCACGCATACACCTCCGACGCGGAGAAGGGCATGCATGCATGATGTTGTCGTTCACGACGACCACGGCGCCCTAGTGTGGCCTCGGCGTGGTCGCAGAACGCGTCGAAAAGCGCGCGCGGTTGCAGTTGGCCGGGGAACGCGATCGGGCGGCGGCAAGCGGACGGTGCGCGCGTCCCAACCTTGCAGTGGACGCGCTGGCCGGCTTGCCTGGAGGACACGTGTGGGGGCAGGCGAGGCGAGCAACAGCGACATCTGCTTTGCTTCAGGTGCCCGCCCTTGCTTGCACTGGGAACTATGGACACGGGCTGTGCTGGTAATGCAAGCGCCGTGGAAGCCATGCATGCCCCAGAGCCTCTTGCGTGTGCTTAATTTGTGCCGTGTGCCGAGCGAGAAAAGGCTAGCTGCCCAGTTCTGCGTGACACAAGGTGCACAGGAGATGGGCAAGGTCCAACGGGCAACGCCAGTACACTTCCCTCCCTGCCCGCCATGGCCGGGACCCACACCAAAAAGCATCGCTCCTTTCTTCCTCTCCACACCAAACCCTACGGCGGCAAACCCCTCACCGGTTTCATCTCCTCTCCACCTCCGAGCTCACTAAAACCCTAGATTCCCATCTTCTCAACCACAACCTCGCCTCCGTCCATGGATCGTCCTCCGCTGCCGCGGGCTGACCTCATACCGAGGAGGGGGGCGAATGGTCCTATCTGTTGCCCCTATCAGAACAAAGAATCGGTATGTATATGATCCAAAATCAAACCTTGTTTCGATTTTTTTTTTACTTAGTTTATTTCGATACCGTCTATAGATCTGCAATGGCTGATTTGCGAGTACAAGGCGAAGCCCAAAACCAAAATAGGGTCGGCCCAGCACTTGCAGCGGCCGGGCCAAAATCCATGAGCACCCATCCCCTGTGCGTGCCTCGCCTCCCTCCCCCCGCTTCTTCCGGCGTGCTCCGGAAGGATCCTCCCTACTAAGCTTAAAACTCCGGCGTGTCTGCGTATGGTACTCCGATACGCGAGCAATACGCGTCTCCCTCGTATTTTCCGATTTTAAATAAATGGCGATACGCCGCCGGGGACGACCCGTGTATTTAGCGACCGCGCCGGCGCCGGCGCCGGCGCCTGCAGTTTCTCTTTCCGCCCCGCCTGGGGTTGCCTCTGCCGCCACCGAGCGTCGCCAGCGCCAAGCAGGGTGACTTTCTTACCGAATCACAGTCCGATTACCTTGGATGTCTTCTTGCTTCTTTTTTCACAAAGGTTCTTGATTGCTGCTTGTTAGCGATAGGATAGTTTCATATACCGTATCGCATATGTATTGGACTACTGAGCCATTTCCTGTCACCGGCATTGCATACTATAGATAGGTGTCACCATATCGGTGCTTCATAGATTCGCTCCCCTTGTCACATTGGGGAAGGCTGGTTTCGGACTAAGCAGGGCGAAATAAATAATTGTATTCTGTACACCCAGTCTAGACTAAAATAGCTATGGCATCAATCAGCAGTTAACAAGATAGTGTGGTAAACGTTTTATACAAGCTGCATTGTTATGATAAACTGCTGAAGGTTTTTATGTCAACTTTTTTGTGTGCAGGACATACCATTCATCGTCTACGACATCAAGAATGATGGCAACTGCCATTTTCGTTTTATGGACGTACAGAACCGCAGGCTGTCAAGGGTTGTCGCAATTGCTACACTACTGTACCGTGACACACCTGTAACGGCACGGCGTAACATTTGCAATCCTCCGCCTTTGAATGAAGTGGGAAAAAAACAAAAGGAAGATCAAATAGGGGGGGGTGAGTTACCACATTCTTCGTCTCAAGAACACCCTGGCACCAGAAGACCGTGGGAAGCTGCTTGATTTCTTGATGGACGATCAATCCCAATACTGCCTTGGCTTCCGGAGAGGGACGACTGTCGGTGAGAATGAAGTTTGGGAGGGCTGGTACCGTGCTGACGGGGACTTCGCGTGGCCTAGTTTTATACCTGCTCAAGTGCTAAAGATTAACGGCGACCACTCGATCGAGTAAGCTACCTGATCCTATCTATCCTTTTATGTTCTTGCAATTGTTATGCCTTAAAATAATTAGTTTCTTCTTATTATTGGTCGAACAAATATTCTATGTTACTTAATAACTATAAAAGCAAGTGGGTGTTTTGAGACAGCTAATTACCTATTGCTTCTGCTTGAGAGACTTCCCTATAGAGTTATGAAGAAAAGTTGCCATGAACGATAGTTATGTCATTCTGGATGAGTACACTGTAAAGTTGAAATTATGCTTCTGTACACGTTTTTTTAGGGGAAGGCCATCATGGCTAGCTTTATTAAATTAAAACAATTTTTACACCGTCCATAATGAAGGGAATAACAAAATTTGGGGGTATATGCAACCACAGTTTTGGTGGATTATTCCTCCCATACCTTAGCTAGCTCATGGGCCCACCGCCAGTAAGACTCATCCTAAACTTCTGAGAAGTCCAATAATAGTAATGGGGTCACTGATAGAGAACGTTTCTTGCCTGATCCATGGCAAAAAAGATAAGTCAGCAGGCATGGAATCAGCTGGAAAGCGCTTAACATGTGGAAACTAGGCACATTCTTTTGGGGTTCCTCCTCCCCTTATTCTAGTTGACAACCCAAGCTAATACATTCTTTTTTCTCCTGAGTGGGACACTTAGCTAACACGCAGGAGCAAACAAGATTTAAGATCGATCGGCTAGATCTATATATCAAATTTCCTCTCTGGACCACAAAGCTAGTACACAGGCATATACGTAGGGTTGTTTCATGGTTCTTTCAGAATGCTTGTGTTAATTGCCTCTGCACAAACTTCTCTTCTGCATCTGCACAGAATGCTTGTGTTAATTGCCTACAATGTGATGTCACTGTCGGGCATGATGCAATCGAGATGGAAGACGCTGCAAATCGTAGGGTTGTTTCATGGTTCTTTCAGAATCGAGATGGAAGACGCTGCACCATTCCTGTAAAAATGGACCCGGCGGCTTCCAAAGCAAAAACAAACCCGCGGATTCGCTTTGCTGTCCAAAGAAGTTTCCGCGCGTGGGCGGACTTTCCATTCCTTTTACGAGAGAAAAAAAAGTAATGAATCACATGCAAGCATGGCCGGTGGTCAGAGAGAGAGAGACGATAAGCAATGTATGCATGGTGAAATGTCTAACGGTCGCGGTGACAGGGACCACGCCGCGCACCGATGCCGATCTTCTTTGTGCTCGAGCTCGAAATGCTATACGGTGCGGACGCTAGTGCCAGCTGCTCACGGTTGTCATCACGGGGCAGTAGTGGCCGTCAGACGCAGGGACGGCTGTTTTGCTCCCCGGCTTATCATAGGAGATTGTGTGGAGTTTATCGGATGACATGCAGCCTATGCGTGCGTTGATATATATATATATATATATCTATATATTAAATTGGGATCGGTCTGGTACGGGTGTGGTACGTCGTGGTTGTTTTGCACTTAAGCCCCTTGGGAAACCGGAAATTGAACCCGCGGTCCACGTACCGGGGCTGAATTGCAAAGCTATCGAAGGGAAGAGAAATTGCCGGCCCGGAAGGCTCGTGCGCAGAGTCCGCGCCGCCCCCAAATGGTCCGGCGGTGGCGAACGTCTCGTGCACCGAGTCAACACCTCGTGGACGCCGGAGGTCGCCACGCACGGGGGCGCGATCCTCTATCAGGGTGCCGTCTCTGGTGAGTCCACGGCCACGGCCGCGGCGCCTCCATCCCCACCTTGAGGTAGAAGATCTTGGACTCGGCGGCGCCGGCGGAGGGCACGAGGTGTGAGTCGAGCAGCGCGAGGATATGCCGTCGCAGATCTTGGCGAGCTCGGGCTCGATCTGGGTGGGTGCGGATGGTGGCGGCGTGCGCGTCGTTGCCCCGGCCTTCCTCCATCTGCTCGATGGGACAAGGAAGATGGGGGCTCGGGAACGAGGAGAAACTCATGATTCTACCTGTGTTGAGATCGTGGACGAGAAGCACCTACCGATTTCGAGCACCTGAAGCTCGTAGATTGGGAGGTGCGTGCGATTTTGGCTGCCTCCTGATAGTTCTGATGGAGATTGTAGTACGAATGCAACGAGCTGTGGGATAGATATGCGGCTATTGCATTTGGTCAAGGAGGGGATAAGGCACTCTCGCTCTTTTACCAGTACGATTGTGGGTAGAAAGATTGGACTGCACGTCTGCACCTACTGAGTGAGATTCGGATGTATTGCTATAGATTTGAGAGAGACTAGACATGTTGGTACTGATTAATGCACTAGAATATAAGCATCAAATTGGAAATTGTTAATACTTGTGGATGCATTTAGCAATTTGATTGGAGTCTACTTAGTTGTAATGTGGGGGCATACTTACCAACGTCGTTCTCGTATTCAGGAAGGCCAGGTAGCATCGGCAGGTAGCAGTTAGGAAGAGGTAAGTTAGGTACTGAGTTTTGTTTTTATTTTCAAGAGCTAGCCGTACAAATTACGATCTCCGGATTTTGTGCAAGAGAAGTCGAAAATAAGCTGCTTGCTGACCGCAACCATTTGATGTGTGCTAATCAGTGTAAGAAGACTGAGTTAGAGTTTATTTGTAACTCCTACTGACCTACATATCTTAATGTATATAAGTTTTTTTTACTTCTTATGAATATACATGTCCTAGGTAATAGACAATACTTGATGGAAGACGAGAAAATTCTGCCAAGATTTTTGCAATGGCACGTCGACACCATGTTCTAGGGATGTGTAATGGTCTAAGAAGTCTAATTCTAATATTTGATGCTCCTCTCAACTTGGAGGTAAGCTATCGGTAATTTCATTAGTGTCACCGAGCGAGATAAAAAAGAGGATCAAATTGGATCAGATGTGACGTGCCACTGATTCATAGGAAAATTAAAAACAACGTGATGCCTTCCAATTAGAATTTTTTATTATTCAGAAAAAATAAATTAAAGACCAAATCTTTTATTTATTTTAATTTTTGTAAGAACTGTTTCTGATTTATATACCCGTTGCAACGCACGGGTATTTTGCTAGTATATCTATATATAGGGTCGCGCTATTTGACTCCCTGGGTGCAGAATATTATTCTGCACCCCGCCCGTCCCGCGCAACTCGCTGTTCCCACCGGCGCGCCTCGTCCGTTCCACGTTCTGCATGTGTGAGGTAATCTTACGGCATGCGTTTTCTAAACCAGCGCACCAAACCATCCCGCCCACTCTGCATGTGACATAAGTTTTTTATTGTTCGGTGTAAATTTACTCAATGAGACATACTTGTGAGGTCAATCTGACGTACTCTTTTATAAGTGCATTGCAAAGCTATGCATGCGAGGTAAATTTACATCGCATAGTCACCACACCAAAATTTGTACATCGCAACCAAAATTGCAACCTGATTTAGTTAGTTGTTCGGAAAAGGCATAATCATATTTGGCCAAACATATCTTTTCTATTGTTCACTGAAGGATTCAATACTAACTGGATTGAATCTGTTGTTTGCAATGTAAGATTTCCGTAGCAAACACCATAACTTCTAGGAACTTCGGCTTTCGAAACGAGGGCTTTTAGAGCCACTAATTACAGTTTGCTTCCAATCAGTCGCCACCGATTACTTCCATAGCTTAGCTACCCCGTAAAAGAACACACGTGACCAACACAATCATGACAGTGTATTGCACGCTAGCTCCTGCCTCCCTCAGTATAATCGCTAGAATAACATCATTTTTTCCAAGATTAATTTCTGCTGACCGGCACTAGAATTTTCTCTGGCACTTTGATAGCCAGCTAGTCCGCAAAGGAAGCAGTGCAGGAGAGAATTGTCCCGGGCGCTGATGTGCAGTATGAAGGCGCTGCTCTTGGAGTCACCGAAAGAGCCTAGTCGCCTCTGCCATTGGGTGCCTGAAGCCGTCGACGGTGACAGGCCTTCTAGTATCGACCATTGCACTACATCTCCGGCACCTATCTGAAGAGTTTGTTGGCGTTACAGTACACCGACGAGGACATATTGCACGGTGACCTGCCGGCGTTGCCTCCATGCTTTCCGCCGTCAGCCTGGCAATTCGATACAAGCCATTGCAGGGTCAGATCACTTGCAGGAAAAAAGGTTAAAGATGAACATGAATCTTAAGAAACAAATTATGATTTGATTTTTTCCATATAGAATCAAAACCTGGGCATTAAACATAAAATATGTTTATTTCAAGAATTTGCCACATATGCTAAATCTGTAAGCTTAGATATTAGAAACCTTGATGATGTATGTATGATAAGTAGGAAAAAAACAAATAAATAGGGCGTCCCAGGCCGGTCGACCTAGGTATAAAATAAGACAAGATTATGAGGATGATATTATATGTTTTCATTTCATTGAACAAACCACATAAATGATCAACACTAGTCGGAGACTAGTACCTATCTTTTGGGATTGAATATTGGTATCTCCATGAGAATCAGGAGACAGTTGAAAGAACTTTCCAGTGAAATTAACATCTAGCCAGCACCAAACTGCAAGCTGACGTAAAATTGCAAGGGGCTAGATGCCGGCCATATGCTAGCGTTGTTGCAGCTGCCGCAGGATCCCGGTACAATTTCAGTTGACCAGCTGCAACTAAAATAGATTAAAGATCAGATCCAATCCATACGCAAGCTGATACCCACTAGAGAAGGAGGAAGAGAGATGGACCTTCTGTGCATGACGAGGTGAGCAAAGCAGGCAGGTGCCATGCGCCCTGTGCGGTCCAAGGCGTGGCCGCCCGGCACCGGAGCTCGGGCACCCCCTAGTCCTCCTAGATCCGGGAAAGAACACGCAGTCCGGCACGGCCCGACCTCTTTGGCAGGGTCCGAGGATCAGGATATGTGGCGGCCGTCGCGAGCTAAAAGGCAGCCCCTAGGTCGCCCCGGCACTGCGGATGCCGGCCGCCGCTCACCGCGATAGGGGTGCCACCACACAGCTGCCCGGCAAGGGGCCTCTCACCCGCCGACCAAGACAGCGCCGCCGAGGACACATGCCGCTGGCCGAGACTATTCTAGAACCCCCTTAAGAGGTTCTATAATAGCTATTATACAACCCTTTTCTAATACCAACCCGTACTAGACCGAACCAGGTATCTACCCCTGGACCGAAATCCCAATCCCACCTACCCAAAGATTTCACACCCGCCCCCGACCTCCTGCCTGCGCGCCGCCTGTGCTCCTCACCGGCGCGCCGTCACTTCTCCCCGGCGAGCCGCCCTGCTCCACCCCGTGCGCCGCCCTGCTCCTCCCCGGTGCGCCACCGCCGTCCCGCCCCGCCCCTCCGAGCTCCTCCGCCTCCCCCGTGCCCCGCCTCCTTTCCGGGCGCCGCAGCCACCGCCGCCCCGCCCCGACCCACCGTGCTCCTCCGCCGGCGGCTTCCCCACCGCCGCCGCCTCCTGCCTGCGCCGCGCGCGTCGCCGGCCAGCTTCCCCTGCTCCGCGCGCCTCGCCGCCCCACCGGCGCCTACCCGCATCCCATCGTGCGCCGCTCCGCCTCCCGACGCGCCGGCCCGTCACCCCACTGGCGCCGCCCCGCCCCCGCCCACACCACGCCCCACCGCTGGAGGTCTCGCCGCCATGGGTGCCGCGGCGACCGAGATCCAGCCTTCGCCGTCTAGGGCTTTCCAGCTGCGGCGCTCGCGATGGCGAGCAGGGGAGGCCGGGGAAGCGCTCGCGCAGGAGATCTAGCCTTCACCGTCCAGGACGCCAAGCATCAGGATATCAGGCTCCTGGTGGATTTCGACGGTGCAGTTCTTTGAGAATTGCTTTCTTCTTTTTCGAACAGGTGCCTCATGATGGATTTGCTGCCGTGCCTCAACCTGGGTCGACCGCACGCGCCTGCCCGGTTGTGATGGCAGTGAGGACTGAGGACTGAGGAGGGAGAAGGCCTGCTCCGGCCACGTCGTGCTGCGAGGACGGGGAAGTTTCAGGACGGTCATGGCGGCGGTGAGATGGTCGTCTCCCACTCCGGTGGCTAGCGGCAGGGATCGAGTCCGCCGGTGGTGCAGCTGCTACCAGGCCGACCATGGGACGAGCTCCAATGGCATGCTGGGAGTCCACCACGCCGGCACTAGAAGTCCGCCATGTCGTTTCTCGGAGTTCATGTTCTATGGAGGGCGCACTGAACTCCCAGTCAAGCGTTGAAGTTCATTTAATTTCACGTAAAAGAATTAGATGATCGTCAAAAATCTACATTTGCCAGTTCGCTATGTAAAAAATTGAAGTTCACAATATCCAACATCGAAGTTCATGGGACACAAAACAATGTGAAATCCGATATTGAAAATTTTGAAAAGAATAAAAATTTAGTAGAAAGTTCACTTACGAATCGTGAGAAATTCACTTCCGTGACGAGGAAAGTTCAGAAATGGCCCGAGTACGAAAAATCGAACAGGTAAAAGAAAAATCAAACAAGTCAAAAAAATGACATAACCCGTGCATCTGGTGCTCCGTGAAGAAGTTCACTTATGTGTTCGGAAGAAGTTCAGTCTTGTGAAGTGGGAAGTTCAGACAAAACGAGAATTCGAAAACAACAGAATTATGTATATTTAAAACTTCTCTTAAACCGTAAGGAATTTCGAAAAAGTGCGTGAGATAACAAAGTTGCGGCTTTTTCATAGCTTTCCAACGGCGTATCATTTGCATCAATCCGATAAACGGTTTGAAAATGGCGACCAAAATACTGTACGGTCGCGAAAAAAAGTGTTCGTATATATGAAATTCTTTAAAAACGGTAACTAATTTCGAAAACCCGTGAACATGAAAAAGTTTCGTAATTTCGATAACTATCCAACGGTATATCATATGCATCATTCCGATAAGCGGATCAAAAATCGCACTAGAAAATTTTCCAGCGAAGGTGGAGAATCAGTGTGTTCCGTCAGGAAGTTCATATTAGCATTGAATGAAGTTCATCAACATTGCGAGGGAAGTTCAGAAGTGGTTCCAGAATAGCTATTCTAGAACTAGTTCCAGAATAGCAGACCTATATATATATATATATATATATATATATATATATATATATATATATATATATATATATATATATAACTCAGCTAAAAAGGAACCTATTCCTGTTTAAGCTAAACAGGAACTTTCTGAACCTTCTCAGATATGCTAAGTGAACCTTAACGCTACATCATGTGAACCTTCTAACGGAACCCACGAAATTGCATATTGCACATGAACTTTTTTTCTGTACTAAGTGAACCTTCTCGCGCATGACATGTGAACCTTCAGACGGAACATGAAGTGAACTTTTTCCTGAATATTTTTTCGGAACGAGGTGAACTTTTTTTCGCAATTACAAATGAACTGTTTTTCTGTACCAAGTGAACCTTCTCGCTCATGACATGTGAACCTTCAGACGGAAATTGAAGTGAACTTTTTTCCTGAACAATTTTCGGAACGAGGTGAACTTTTTTTGGCAACAGCACATGAACTTTTTTTCTGAACTAATTGAACCTTTTTTTATGATCGAAGTGAACTTTTTTTTTCAATGAAATGAACTTTTTTCTGAACATTTTTTTCAGAATGCAATGAACTTTAATAGTTGACACAATGAACTTAAAAAAATAGTAGTTCAGTAGCAGCCATTTGCACTAGCAGCTTCGATGCACAAGGTCCGCAACATCGTGCACATGCCGACAGCGATGAAGTCTATACCAGGCATTGAAGAGGTTCAGAGGATAGGTGTGGTGGTCGACTTCCGCGGGGGTAGCTGCAAGAGGATGGTAGCCGGCCTCCGGGAACAGAGCAAGTGGCGGCGCTGGGATCTGACGGTGGGGGAGGCCTGGTTGCGGTGCAATGACGGTGGTGAGGGGTGACCGGGACCTACGTGCACGGCCGACCTGGGTGGCGCCCATCGGCGGTGAGGGGCGGGGGTGGTTCCCAGCGCGCGGTCGGGCTCGGTGGCTCGCAGCGGTGATGAGGGGCGCGGGGTGGTGATCCAGAAGGCGCCTCTGGATCGATTCGGCCGGGGACGGCCTCGATTCGGTCGGAGGCGGGGATCCAAGAGGCGCAGGGGTCTCGATTCGGCTGGTGGCGGGGATCCAGGAGGTCCGGCGGTCTCGATTCGACCGGCGGCAAGGATCCAGGAGGCTCGCTAGCCCGCGCCGGATTAGGAGGGAAGGAGGCGGTGGGTATCTCGTCGCTTCCGCCGCAGCCTCCCTCGCGCCGGCTGGCGCCGTCGCTCGCTCGGCCGCGCCGGGGGAGAAGAAGGTGGTGGGGGATCGGGGTCCCTCGCCGTTTCCGTCACCGGCTCCCTCGCGTCGGCCGCGGCCGCCGCTCGCTCGCCGGCGCCGGCCAGGTAGGAGGTGGTGGGGATCAAGCAGGAGCCTCGCGTGACATAGATGGAAGGTGGGTTTCAGAAAAACCTTCTTAATGGGCCGGTATGGCGGCGTGGTTCCTAACACAGGAATAGTTCCTGTTTAAGCTAAATAGAAATCTCTTAGGGTAGGTTCCTGTTTAGTCCTGCCCTATATATATATATATATATATATATATATATATATATATATATATATATATATATATATATATATATATAGAAACCCTATTTGACACCCAGGGTACAGAATAACTTATTTTGCACCCACCATTTTTTTTACGTTGTTACATCAATAAATTATGTTGCATATGTAAATATTTACGTCATATTGACCGACAATAGAAAAAACCGACATAAAAAATGAGTTAAAATGACGTAAAAGTCATAAAACAACATAAATAAGTGTATTTTTGTCGTATTTTTGCAACGTCACGTAAATAATTTTTTTAACATTTATATTTTTCTTACGTTCTCCTTTACTTAATGCATAAGACAAAATTTACGTCATGTAAAAATCATATGCGATTATAAAGATATAGGGTGGGTGTAGAATAACTATTCTACTCCCTGGGAGTCAAATAGCGCGACCATATATATATATATATATATAGAAAAAATCCATCCTACCCCCAGGTGTAGCTACCCTCAATCTATTTAGCCTACACATGTCCCCAACGTAGCACCTATCGTTCCGAATGGCTTTTCCTATCGATCCCCCATGCAGCACTAACGGGCTAACGGATGTGAACATACCCCCGTTTTAGATATTCATTGATTAAATTAAACAGCACTTTATTAATTTAATCCGTCGTTATCTCTGCGTGTTTGTTGGGGAAACAATTTTCAAATTTTGAACCACCAGCGTCCTTATCTTATGTAGCTTAATAACTAGCGTATATCGTGTTTGTTCAGGTCAACAAACTACTTGATTTCCGGGTTGTTATAGCTGTTCGTTCGGTTTGCCGCACGGCCGGAGAAGAGAGCCGTCAGGCAGTCTGTCTTCTTTTCTTCCATTAATCTGATCGCTACCTCCTCCAACTCAAGAAAAACCATAGCTTTTAAGTGCGTGTATATCGATCGATCTACTAGCATCAAGGTATGAGCCGACCAAATTTCTGCATGTATTTCACAAATTACTATACTTGTTATCAGATACCATCGCCAAGCTAAAATCTAATTATGTAACCTCCTTTCAGAATTCAAGAGAAGTCAGAAAGGAATTTCTAGCATTCATGCTGGCGCTAAAGGAAAACGAAGTGCTACTGCCAGATCATGTGACTCGATGCCTAAAAGAGTTGTTTAGCAGAAAATGAGCAATTGGAACTATCAAGATCACTAGTCCGGCCAGCATAGTGTGAAATAAGAAGAATAAGTTAGGAACGAATTATACAGTCGTTTTTTGAGTTGCATGTACTACGAAGATTTTGTTTTCTCATATTTTTTTCTCGCCACGTACTGTCGGGCACGATTTATTAAATGTACTTTGGATTCTGTTATTGCTTCATACATACTCATACGGTCAGGTGGTACTATATTATTTTTACCTTAAAAAACAAGCAGCATACGCCATACTACAAGGACCATCTCCGTACGACCTGCTCATTCATAGAAACCATCAGCTACATAACCTACACTACGTACTAGTTTCTCCACTTCCAGACATACTCAATACTCAATCTCACCAAGCACAAGGCGATAGTTTCATGTTACTAAACACACTTACCATGTGCGATACTCCATACCTACTCCAACATACGCCATACTACAATGAACCATACTGGTTGAACTGAACTTCTAAGACAGTAGTACAGACCCACACAATATTCATAATTAGCAACCATAAGTTTGCAGGCTTTTTATATTCTAGCACGTACAATACTCCATACCAGTTGCGGGGTATGCCATACTACAAGGTATCATACTACATACCACCAGGTCTACTTTACATACCACTAGCTTCATGTACATCTTGCTACATACAGACGAAAAAGGAGTATCTCAACTACATGTCATACAACGAGAATAACAAAATGTTGGAAATTAAAATCTAACACTGGGGCAAATCAGTTCGCCGAATATGGAAAACACAAATCCTATCATAACCTAAAAACTACGGAGAATTCTTTGCAGTGTTCCGTGCATACGATCTGATGTTGTGGCCTGGTTGGCAACATGCCGTGCAAAGCCTTGATCTAACTCCATTGGCATTAAGGTGTACATCTTCATCCATCGAGTTGCGAAGCGCCGTAATTATTCTCCCGTGCAGCTGGATGACTACGGTCAGACTGTCAATCTTCTCAATAACACCCATCATTTTTTCGTAGTGCCTGCAGGAAAAACAAATAATTTTAGTAAGAGATTGAATATAAAAGCCCTACTATACTACTAGTACTAAACTGCCTACTACTAATGAGATCGATACTACTTAATCAAGGGGAACAGAGATGCGTACTACTAATCTGCGTACTAGTACTCAACGGGATACTACTTACTCAAGTGGAATCATGATGTGTGGTTTCCTTTGCTCAGCCGGCTTCTTAGATCCATCACGTGGCTTCTTAGATCCATCACCTCTCTCCATACTACCAGCTAACGAAAATAAGGTTGTAGCTTCTGGTACCAGAAGCAAGGGAGCCTCGGTGCGGAATATATAGCCAACCATCCGATGGGTATAGGGATGAAACGGCAGCGCTAAAATCTAGCACTCTCCATTATCCAAAAAAAATACCCAAAGGATAATATTTCTCGACGTGGGTTAACGGGTCTGTACCATCGGGAGATCGTGCATGCGCGCCCGCAGAAACAGATCGCTAGGTGCTACGGTGGGGGACACGTGGAGGAAAAATAAGTAGGGGGTAGCTACCCCTGGGAGTAGTATGAATATGTCCTATATATATATATATATATATATATATATATATATATATATATATATATATATATATATAGCTAAAAGATTTGGTATGAACACACATTGGAGAGAGACAAATCTGTGCCCTCTATTGCCATCGTGATCTGTGTCAATGCGTGGTCCAAACTTTCCCTCTATACCTTTTCTTGTTTTCCAAAGTCCCCCACTTATTTCCTCTTTCGACGGTGGTCCACCTGCTTGTGCAGGTCGTAGCCTTACTAGGCCCGTTCCATAGCTTGTGATTCCGTTTCGGGCCAGCGACGGAGGAATGCGTTCGGTGCCACTGTACGGCGATGGCCCGTGGTATTTCTTCTCCCCCCTCTCCCTCCTCTTCAGATTGGTCTCCATAGCCCTGTGCTTTTTCTTATCCCCGTAGCACGAGCAGAGTCGAGCTCGGCATCCATGGCCGCCGGCGAGGTCCCCGTATTTCTCTGCGACTGCCATGGCCCATGGCCACTGCCTCTCCCAAGGCCGACGGAGCAGCGGCCAGCGCGACCTCGGGCCTTCACCGTCGCGGCCTTCTCTTCCTCGTCGGCCCCCTCTTCTAGCGAGGTCGCCGTCCCCTGCCTCACCAGCAGGGAATAGTCCCCCGATCCGGTGAAGCTCGGAAGAGGACACCCATGGCGGCGGTGAGATGTCGTCTCTCGATCCAGTCTGGGGCTGTTCCGGTGAGCCGGCGGCTAGCGGCAGGGCTCGAGCGTGGGCGGGCAGCCGTCGTGGCCAGTGGCGGGCGCGAGGATCCAGGAGCCGGTCGCGGCGGAGGCGGGGAGACGGCCACTCCCCTTCTTCAGGCCACCGTGAGGAGCTCCCCGATGCTCCACTACCTTCTATGCGGCTGCGGCCACTCCACTTCTTTAGGCCCCGCCGCCAGACAACGCGGGCGAGCTCCCGCGCTGGAGCTCCTTGCTGGTCGCCGGCAGTAATGTTGGCATCGAGCCCGACCCGCACGCTAGATTGAAGAATCAGATGCGCCCGCCTGCATCGGTGCTGCTCCTCACCGGCCGGCGTGAGGAGTGAGCCTCTGGTGCTCATCCCCTAGGCGGTCTCCTCCCACGCGTCATGCGCGCGGCATCTCGTCGACCGCCGGCTCGCGTCCTTGGGGATTGCTGGAACGGAGTAGGAGAGGTTTGCATCGACAGGATCGACGGGATCGAGGTGAAGCGGATTCTGCTTCCCATAGCGACGACGGGCCTCCACCGCATCCACCGGGCCCGGCTAGTAAGCAAATCGAACTTCTGTTGCAATTTTTGTCCATGTATGAGGTGATCCAGATTTCATTTTCGTTGGATATTAGAGCATTGAGCATAAAAGTCTGCTCAGATTTGCACAAATGTTGACCTCCCTGCACTGTGAATTATTATGAGATGGTGTTTTGATTTGCTTAGCGAAGAATCACTTTTTTCTTGCTTCCGTTCATGGCATGGAGTTGCTAGTTTAACGCTATGTATGTTAGGAGAATCAGCGCCGACCACCGAGGCGGAAATAGTGCGTTTGCTTCCTGCGAGGACCGAGGAGAGTTTCTCAGGTTCCGGTGATGGGGGCAGAAGACAAGGGTAGTCAGCCGCCGGCGCGCGCCGCTGTACAACCAGCAACCGCGGGCGTAGCCCCGTCCGTCACCCCGGCCCAGTGCCTCTCCTAGAAGCAGCGAAAGGTCTGCCCCTCTTTTCCTTTCCCTGTGCTAAACCATGGAAATCGCTCGTGATTTGTAGACTTGTCTCTGGATGCACGCTAGTATGTGGTGACTAGATGCCTTTCTTTTTTGTGCCATCAGTAGTACTAATTAGATTTAGAATTGGAACGATGGGATGTAAAATTTTCGTTTGATTGCCATTATTAGGGCTTGTACATGAACAGGGACGAACGAATATAGTCACATCATGTCATGAAGCACCCATGAGAGATATCTGCTTCGATGATCTAATTTCTATTGATTAGAGATAGTTACTCCCTTCAACCCCAAATATAAGTACTTTAAGAATCTAAGCCAGTCTATGTCTTAGATTTAACAACCAATATTGACCAACATAGACAACAACAAATTGATACCACTAGATGATGTGTCCTTTACTTCGAAGGTTGTATGGGTAGTTCACCGGAGGCCGTGGCCGGCGGTGTTGGGTAGGTGCCGTGGTAAGAAGCAGGGGATTGAGGAATTAGAGAAGTATAGATTGGATCGGGAGAGCATAAGGGTAGACAGAGACTTTCGTATATTGCTTGACTCCAACGATACAGGATACACATCCTCTTGTAGGAGGACCAACGCCAGGAGACCTGGTGCAAACGTACTAGGACTAGTAGTAGTATTCAACTAGGACTCTTCTTTGACTCTGACACGTAATTGACCTGGACTCTAATTATGGAATCTACCAACTATACTAACGTCACAACACTACTCCCCCCACGCAGACACAGCTCGTCCTCGAGCTGTCATTCATGGCGGTTCTTTCTCCTTGACGTCATCAATAGCTTCAAGGTAGAAAAGACGTTGACAACGATCATAAATTCACAATATGCAATTTGTTATTATCTGAAGGAATAAACTTTGAAGAATTATTTTTTTCGAATGGTCACCGGATTTCAGGTTCCCACATGAATTTTCATTACAAAGGCTAAAATAACCCAAGGTAGTGGTATGTGTGGGGGGAGTAGCTGTAGTTACATTTTTAGATACAACACTGCGAACAGGCAGCAGCCAGAGAGCGCCCACACAGCACATACATGAGCTTTATGTTTAACCGTTGTGCATACTTAACAATCGATGCTATGCATATCTATCCTACATGGCAAGAAGAGACAATTTGATTTTGCTAAACATCTCTCGAACAACATGATTATATATGCCCTTAGATGATATACTATTCTTCATCATATTGAATGAATCTACCTAAGTGGTTAACTGTAAAATTGTCCAACTTTTGCCAGATTTTTTTAATGTTCTGGTCCCTGGGGAGCTTCGAGAGACATGCAAGCTGTTTTTGTTCAGTTATATATTTCTTGTTCACCTTTTGTCCATTGCCTCTGTAGTTGTCACACTAGTGGAAAAACAGGCTCTAGTACCGGTTCCAGAGGTACTATAGTACCGGTTGGGCAACCGGTACTAATTAATCGGTACTAAAGGCCCCAACCTTTAGTACCGGTTTCCTCTGGAACCGGTACTACAGGGGCCTCCACGTGGGCTGGCCGGGAGCCTCAGGGCTGGAGACTTTTGATACCGGTTCGTAACAGGAACCGGTACCAAAGGGTTGGGACCCTAAACCTGCATTCCCTGCCGCGGCAGAGAATTATGCATTTCTCTGCCGTGCCAGAAACGCATAGAATCCAGGGTTTAGGGTCTGTATTTGGACCGTTCGTTGTACCAGTATCGCTTCGATGCGCGAGAAATGCGTTTGGTATATATAAGATATCTACATGAAGATCAATTTGATGCATATCAACTTGGTGCATATATATAACACATGTAATTAATTACATAAGATCGCAAATTAAGTAGTACGACTCTCCGAGTCATACTATATATTACATGTTCCTAGCTCACTATTACATTGAGGCATACTAAACCAAATGGTACTCTTCCCAGGAGGTAGGACATCCCGAATGAAAAATCCCGCCAATTCCTCGCCAATTGCTTGGAAGCGGAGCTGTGGGTAAGCTTCTCCCGCTTTCTTGCCAACTGCAAAAGAATGAGATCGAAATGAATACATGTGTCATGTGTATATGTATGTATCAAATCATAATAAAACAATTATGACTGAAACTCAGCAGAACTGATGGTAACAAAATAAATTTGTGAATATTGTTTACGTACCTCTCTATTGAATATACTATTCGCTCTCTCGTTGACAATCTTGTGAATGTTCTCACAAACATAGTAACCACACAGATGAGTCCCCTGTGGCTGTTGCGGGCATTTCTGTATAAGAATATAATTCAATCAAACAATAATCAAGTATGATAAATGTGTCTGGACGTAGCTAGGTAGTATTACTTACTCTCGGACGCCATATCAGCTTCGGTTTCCATCCACCTTCCGGATCTTCCGCGATGAACGTTTGCCATACGCTGCCCGACAAAGAAAATTAATAAAAGAGTTATTAATTTGTTGACATCATCAAATTAACGATGAAGCCGATAAGAAATAATTAAAATTACCTTGTGAGCATATCAAAACAGTGCTTGTATGTTATAGCCTTCATGGTTAGTGAGTCATATACTAGAACTTCTCCATCGTGTATTTTAATATTGAGAAGAATAAAGTGAAAGCTGCGCACGTTTAAATATGCAGTGTCATAGATATAACTCATTACTTAAAATTTTAACATCTAGCCAAAGTATTTAAATAATGACGATAAAGAAGACAGTAACACTCACTCGAACAAGTAAGGCCAAAGTATTTGTTTTTTGTCACGTTGTCGCTTCAAAAACCTTAGCAAAGTCGCCGGTGTATCCTTGTTATGCAGGGGATCCGTTATGGTTACTTGATGCATTGTCTCCGGGTCAATGAACCCAATGTCGTTGATATCATTCCTTTTGCATTCGAGCATCTTCAATCTGTATAATATAGCGCACAAAAGATTAAATTGAGGACAATTGCAGAAAATGAACGAACTGAGCTAAAGACTTCTCAAATTAAATAAATAAATCACTTACAGACAATAGCAACTGAGCAACGATTTGTCGAGGGCCCGGAGATTGTATAACTGAAAAAGTTCCTTGAAGTCAACGGACACAGCGTATTCTTGGAAGTAGTGCTCCTCCTTAACTCTCACCATGATAGAATCGAACCCGTCCTTTGCACTCCTCAAGTACCAGCTATGCAGTTGGCGCATTCTTGTTGATAGGGTGGAGAGATTCTCGACCAAGTTATTCCCTTGAACAAATTCAGATGGTACTTCAAAAATGGCGCGATAATCGGTATCAGTTGTTTGTTGTTGACGACTTGAACGGCCTTATTGTCAAACACCTTGAGAGGAGGGACCGATTGAACGGGTTGTTCTCCGAGCTGGGGAACTTGTTTACTTTTCTTTGACTCGACCACTTGTTTCCCTTTTCCACTTGGACCACCGGTCCCCTTTTTTCACACCCTGACCATCTCGTCATATGACCTTTCAATAGAACGCGTATAGTCTGATACCACCGGTTCAGGGTCATATAGATTCTCCACGGTACGCACGACTTTCGCCGGATCTAGCGTCTTCACAAAAGGTATCTCTGGCACTTTCTTAGCAAAATGGGCATCCACCTGGGCTTGAACGATTGCCTTGTTTTCCTCTTCAGATCTTTCCCAAGGTAACTTCTCAAGAGGCGGCCGTGTTCTCTCCAATCTAGGCATCTTCCTAGGCGGCGAACCGTTCCGCTTAACGGGCGCTCTCTTACGCGGAGGTAACCGAGGTGCTGGACTCGCGCTGGGCCCCCCCTCCGGTAGGTGTGGACTTTGTTGCTCATGTGGACTGCTACCACGAGGAGTCGATGGCCCTTGCTGCTCATGTGGACTGCTACCACGAGGAGTCGATGGCCCTTCCTGCTCATGTGGACTGCCAGCAGGAGTAGTCGATGGCCCTTGCGGCTCATGTGGACTTTGTTGCACATGTGGACTTCTACCACGAGGAGTCGTGGCCTTGGCACGGGCCTGAAAAGACGATGTATTGTTTTTTCCAGAGGGCGATACCGCGCTTGACATCGCCCAGTGTCTTCTCTCGTCACCTCCAGGATGATCAAGATCCATTGTTTCATAAGTAGGCACAATGTCATCCACCCCGACAAGAGCACAGTCAGCTGGAATGGCTGATGATGTGCGTTGCTCCATCTTGTTGTGGGTAAGCACAGCCGACCGCCACCTTAACGGACATGTTCCTTATGGCACATGTAGCTCGCACTCTGTCCTCTCCGTGACATAATCCACGGGGTAGCTTGCTCCACATCCTTCAAGATGCGAGGAACCCACGCTGCTTTTCGGCTGAGATGGGGCGGCATCGCTTGAGGATCTTCTATAAGAAGCTACTGATCAGGTGCCCTCTGCCTGACTAGTTGAGTCTGTTAGATTCTGCTCCAGCTGCTGCACCCTAAGTTCCAATGTCGATAACGGTCAGCGCACTTCTTCTTCGTTCTCGAACGCTTCTATAACTGTCTGCGCACTCCGGCCACGCATCCTTCATGGTGAGACCTGGGAGGGTTCGTACTCGTCCAACGTGTTCTGGATTCCCCAGAGCTAGTGTCAACTCGTCATTCTCTCTATCGGGAATGTACACTCCCTTTCTAACCTTATCTACTGCATCTTCAAGCTCCTTGGCGATTTTTTCAATTTTCGTCTTCCATTACCCTTTGCAACGATTCGCCCTGTCTTTGGGTCCAACCCTGCCCCATGCGCATACAACCAGAACTTGGACCGCTCGGGCCAGTCGTATGTCTGTTGCATGACCCCGTTTTCAGCAGTTCAGCTTCATATGCTTTCCACTTAGGAATGGCACTCTTGTAGCCACCTGACCCCAATTTATGAAAATATTGCTTCTTCTTAGCATTTTTCACATTTATGGCTGATCGGGCCTATACTCTGACGAGCTCCTATACGCCTTAAATGCGGGCCAGAGGGCTTTTAGCTTCTCAAATCTTCCAGTGAATTCTGGACCTTCAGGTCCATAGTTGTCCCATACATTTTTTCTTCCAGGTCTGGAATTGTACGGCCATCTTCTTAAAAGTCCATTCCTTGAGCTTCTTCGTCTGGCCTTCCGTGAAGCCTACCGGTAGGTTGAAGTATGGCAGCAGACTCCCCCAAAGTACCTCTTTTGTAGTGTCGCTGACGTAACTAGCTTCATCGCCAACCCCCGCCTTCTTCGGCTTATGCCAATCTGGAATGGTGATCGGTACAATGTCCCTAACAAGAACTCCAGCTTGACTTATAAATTTTTTGACGTTCTCTGCTGGTTCCACCGGTTCGCCACTAGCCTTAAATGCGGTGAGGGATAATTTAGCCTCGCCCGATAGAGGTTTCGTCGGGCCTCGAGGACCTTGCTTTTTAGCAGATTTGCTCGATGATCCGAAGGCTAATAAAAAAGGTTCGTTAATAAGTGCAATACTAAATCAATGCATCTACTAATATAGCATTGCCATAATATACACCTTGCCGGAGTTTGTTAAGGGCACTTCGTCGGCCCTTCTTTCTTCAGACTCAAGTCCTTCACCGGAGTCGTTCAGAAATTGTGTGGTTAAGTCTTCGCCATCGTCATCCTCATATGGTCGGGCATTATTATATATCACTTGTTGCACCAAATCTTCTTCCTCCTCATTTCGGATGAAGGGGGGGGAGTCCGGATCCATAGCTCAATGTCACTACAAAATTTTAAATAGCAATTCACTGGCAAATTTAAATAATATTTTAATACTAAAATTCTAATACTAATATTCTAATACTAATATTCTAATACTAATATTCTATTCTAAAAATTCTAATAATTCTAGTACTAAAAAACTAATATCTAAGTACTAAAAAAACTAATATCTAAGTACTTAAAAATTCTAATAATTCTAAGTACTAAAAAAACTAACATCTAAGTACTTAAAAAACTAATATCTAAGTACTAAAACTAATAATTTAAGTACTAAAAAAACTAATATTAAGTACTTAAAAAACTATATTTATGTAACAATATTGAGACATTGTAAGTAAAATAGAAACTAGTATTTCTATTTACTTAAATTCTAATACTAATCTTAGTACATTTACTAATTAATAATCACTAAGAAAAAAAAACAAAAAAAAACTAGTACCTCTACCGAGGTCACCGAGGTGGAGGGCGTGGAGCGGCCGGACGGAGGCGGAGGCGCGTGGGGAGGCGGTGGAGGCGGCCGGAGGCGGCGGAGGCGGAGGCGGCGTGGAGCGGCGGGGCAGAGGCGGAGGCGTGTGTGGTGGCGGCCGGGGCGGCCGGAGGCGCGGTGGAGGCGGCGGCGGTGGGTGGAGGAGGCGGAGGCGCGGGCGCGTGGAGGCGGCCGGAGGCGGAGGCGGAGGCGCGTGTGGTGGCGGCCGGAGGCGGAGGCGCGGGCGCGTGGAGGCGGCCGGGGCGGAGGCGGAGGCGCATGTGGTGGCGGCCGGAGGCGGAGGCGGAGGCGCGTGGGGAGGCGGCGGGCGGCGGCGCAGGGGCGCGTGGTGGAGGAGGCGGAGGCGCGTGGTGGAGGCGGCGGCGGCACGGCGGTAGCCTGACGGCGTCTCGTCGGCGATCAGGAGCCCGGAGGCGCGTCGGTTCGTCTGCGTTGGATTTGGCCAAGAATGGCCAAGTCCCGCGCTCTTGGACCCTTCTTTCTGACCTTTGGTACCGGTTGGTGCCACCAACCGGTACCAAAGAGCATTGGTACCGGTTTTAGCTACCAACCAGTACCAAAGATCCACCAAAAATTGGGCGCGAACCGCTCGACCTTTGGTACCGGTTTTTCTCACCAACCGGTACCAAAGGGTTTTCTCTCTTTTTCTTTTCCTAATTTATTAAAACAACTATAACTTTTGAAAGAAAAGTCCAAATGACATGAAACTAGTTTCTAAAATTTTGTAAAATTAAAAAATATCAACCCATAATAATTTTGTGATGTTTTGTAACATTTTAAATTTCAAATGGAATTAAATATTTCTAGAAACTATAATTAAGTCTAGAAATTTGTCCCGTTTCCAGCAGAATCGGCAGAAATTTGTGATTTTTAAAAGAGGTGGATGGAAATCTTTTCTTAGAAAACAAATTGATTATTTGTGCATATAACATGTTCTAGCATATTAAAAAAATGAATCACCCAAGTTTTGCAACATATTTCTGGTAGGTCCTTCACAAAAAAAACCATTTCTGACACTCGGAAAATGGAAAATGGTTTTTTTATTCAATAAAAAAAACTTCCTTCGTCAACATTGTCCGTGCTTCCAAGATGCATGTTTGTGTGGAATATGGACCCATTCAAACAACTATGCCATGTATTTGGCCATAACACCCGTTATTTCGACAGAAACCTAGAATGTTAGGAGGAGATAGCTCTTTGTTGTGAACAAGTTTTCAACAGAACTGTCGTACTGCCTAGGACATATTCCAAGTTCCTGAGCCACGGGTGCTGAGCCTCCGGCGCTGCGCATCCAAAGAGAAGGAACCCTCACAGGGTCATAGCTCACGTGAGAAGGAACCCTCTGAAGAAACGACCACCTACTGTCATACTGCCTATCCAATAGATACATGTAGCGACGGACGTGCTCATCCTCCTCCCTGATACGGCGACGTACCACCTCCTCGGAGGCCGGCTCCCTCTGCACCGAGCGTGGCCCACGCGACTGCCACCACAGAAGATCCGGGTCGACGATGTCACCCGGATTCCTCACCAAGCTGCGCTTCCCGGAAGGTAGCACCTCCCAGTGCCAGCCCGGTGGAGCCAGTCCCGCACATCGCCCCTCTGGTCCAACATGGACATCGTCGCCGAGAACACCTAAGTCAAAAACGACTAAGTCAAAATTTTGTTACAATGGAAGAGTGATGAGGTTGCAGATATGAGTTTAGATGTGATATGGCAATGGAGGCCAAGCCTACATATATAGAGTGATCAGGGCCTTTAGTA
>QRDG01000113.1:299594-357600 GCA_012064385.1 Puccinellia tenuiflora
TCGAGCGCTTGTGAGCTGTTGGATCAGGGCCTTTAGTACCGGTTCGTGTTACCAACCGGGACTAAAGAAGCACACGGATCGTGTGTTTCTTTCAAGCGCTTGTGAGCCGTTGGATCAGGGGTGTGTTTCTTTAGAGCGCTTGTGAGCCGTTGGATCAGAAGCACACGCCTATAAATAGCGACGTCCCTGCAGCGAAACGGCACACAACGAGTGGTGGTGGTGGTGGAAGTGGTAGCCATGCCCCTCGGTCGGATCCAAGCAGCTCCAAGGCTCTCTGATGATCTACAACATTCCCAACACTTTTTGGGACGGTCGTTAGATCATCAGAGAAGTCTTGGGGCTGTTTGGATCGAAGGTCGATTCGCTGCTCACGACGACGCGAGACGGATGCGCAAGCTTCCGGATGGGCAAAATCAGTGTTGGACCAGCCACATGACCCTATATGCAAATCATTCGGATTCCCGTCATACAGCCCAACGGTGCATTTGATATGCAGGCACTCACGAGCCACCGTTGGGCTGTATGACGGGGAAACCGTGTGCATTTGATAAAAGGTTTAATACATTGTCCGTGCTTCCAAGATGCCTGTTTGTGTGGAATATGGACCCATTCAAACAAACTATGCCAAGTTTATTATTACACATCACCAACACATCCCTATCTAGTCTTCTGAGTTTTCTTCGTGTGTTTCCCTTTCTTCTGATTGCGACGCAACCATGGACAATCTTCGTTATTTAACACGATGCTTGGGTCAGTTTTCACCTTGAAGGGTGCAATATAATCAAACTTATTATAATCTTCTGACATGTCTGTCTTGTCCTCCACTCCCACGATGTTTCTTTTTCCTGAAAGAACTATGTGGCGCTTTGGCTCATCATATGATGTGTCCTCTTGCCTTTCTTTTCTTTTTTCGGTTTGGTAGACATGTCCTTCACATAGAAAAACCTGGGCCACTTCACTGGCAAGCACGAATGGTTCGGTCTCATATGCTAGATTCTTGAGATCCACTGTAGTCATTCCGTACTGTGGGTCTACCTGCACCCCGTCTTTCAGGTTGAACCATTTGCACCGGAACAAAGGGATCTGAAAGTAGGTCCATAGTCAAGTTCCCATATCTCCTCTATGTACCCATAATATGTGACCTTCTTCCCATTGTCGTCTGCTGCATCAAAGCGGACACCACTGTTTTTGGTGGTGCTCTTTTGATCTGGGCGATCGTTGTAAAATGTATTCCCATTTATCTCGTACCCTTGAAAAGTCGATATACAAAAAGATGGTTGCTTGCCAACAAGTATAGTTGTTCTTCAATAGTGGTGTCATTAATGAGATGTGTTTGCAACCAACCGCCGAAAGTCGTCTGGTTGTTCTCCATCAATCCAATCTCTCACCTTGCTCCGGATATTTTGAGCGTAAAATATCCTTGTGTTCCAATATATACGGAGCCACCATGATGGAATTATGTAGGACTGTGTAGTGTGCTTAGGAAAGAATGTCCGTCCATATTTATTTTGCTCTCTTTCCTAGCGTGCCTTTTCCACGCAGTCTCCCCTCATAGCGTGATTCAGGAACACCGATCGGCTTAAGGTCAGGAATAAAGTCAACACAAAACTCAATGACCTCCTCTGTTCCATAGCCCTTGGAGATGCTTCCTTCTGGCCTAGCACGGTTATGAACGTATTCTTTAAGACTCCCATGAATCTCTCAAAGGGGAACATGTTGTGTAGAATACAGGACCGAGAACGTGAATCTCTTCGACTAGGTGAACTATGAGGTGCGTCATAATATTGAAGAAGGATGGTGGAAACACCAACTCGAAGCTGACAAGACATTGCACCACATCCTTCTGTAAATTTGATAGAGTTAGTGGATTGATCACCTTCTGAGAAATTGCATTGAGGAATGCACATAGCTTCACAATGGGTACTCGAACATTTTCTGGCAGAAGCCCCCTCAATGCAATCGGAAGTAATTGTGTCATAATGACGTGGCAGTCATGAGACTTTAGGTTTTGAAACTTTTCTCTGTCATGTTTATTATTCCCTTTATATTCGACGAGAAGCCAGACGGGACCTTGATGCTGCTCAGGACTTCAAAGAAGATCTCCTTCTCTTCTTTTGTAAGAGCGTAGCTAGCAATACCTTGATACTTCTCTGGATTTAGGTTGTCTCGTTCGTGCATACGTTGCTGGTCCTGCCGTGCATCCGGTGTATCTTTTGTCTTTCCGTACACGCCCAAGCAGTTTAGCAGGTTCACGCAAAGATTTTTCGTCACGTGCATCACGTCGATTGAAGAGTGAACCTCTAGGATTTTCCAATAGGGTAGCTCCCAAAATATAGACATCTTCTTCCACATGGGTACGTGTCCGGCACTGTTATTCGGAACAGATTGTCCGCCAGGACTCTTTCCAAAGATCACTTTTAAATCCTTCACCATATCATATATAACATCGCCAGTAGGGTGGGTAGGCTTCGTCCGGCTATCTGCCTCACCTCTGAAATGCTTGCCTCCTCCCATTCTTACGACATGTTGTTTTGGAAGAAATCGACGATGCCCCAAGTACACATTCTTGTTTCCCAAATATATACTGTCAGTCTCACCTAAACAGTGTGTGCATGCATTGTATCCCTTGTTTGATTGTCCTGAAATGTTACTAAGAGCAGGCCAATCATTGATGGTTACGAACAACAACCCTCGTAGGTTAAATTCCTTTTGTTCATGCTCATCCCACACAGGTACACCTTCTTCATCCCACAACTGTAAAAGTTCTTCAACTAATGGCCTCAGGTACACATCAATGTCGTTGCCGGGTTGCCTCGGGCCTTGGATGAGCACTGGCATCATAATGAACTTCCGCTTCATGCACAACCAAGGAGGAAGGTTATAGATGCATAGAGTCACTGGCCAGGTGCTATGACTGGAGCTCTGCTCTCCAAAAGGATTAAAGCCATCTGTACTTAGACCAAATCTTAAGTTCCTCGCGTCATCTGCAAATGTCTTGAACTCTTTGTCGATTTTTCTCCACTGCGACCCGTCAGCGGGGTGTCTCAGCATCACGTCTTTCTTACGGTCTTCTTTGTGCCATCGCAACAACTTGGCATGCTCTTTGTTTTGAAACAAACGTTTCAACCGTGGTATTATAGGAGCATACCACATCACCTTGACAGGAACCTTCTTCCTGGGGCGCGGCTCGCCCTCAACATCACCAGGGTCATCTCGCCTGATCTTATACCGCAATGCACCGCATACCGGGCATGCATTCAAATTCTCGTAGTTCTCACCGCGGTAGAGGATGCAGTCATTGATGCATGCATGTATTTTCTGCACCTCTAATCCTAGAGGGCAGACAACCTTCTTTGCTTCGTACGTACTAGAGGGCAATACATTCTCCCCTGGAAGCATCTTCTTTATTATTTTCAGCAACTTTTCAAAACCCTTGTCAGAAATACCATTCTCTGCCTTCCATTGCAGCAATTCTAATGTGGTACCCAGCTTTTTCTGACCATCTTCGCAATTTGGGTACAACAATTTGTTGTGATCCTCTAACATTCTCTCCAACTTCAACTTCTCGTTTTCACTTCCGCAGTTAATCTTCGCATCATGAATGGCCCGACCTAAATCGTCATCGGGGTCATCAAAAATGAGCTCTTCTGCGTCTTCGTCTCCCCCCATTGTCATATCATCGTGTTCAGTGAACATAGGATAGTTGTCGTTATCCTCTTCTTCTTCGTTGTCTTCCATTATAACCCCTATTTCTCCGTGCTTTGTCCAACAATTATAGCCGGGCATGAAACCGTTCTGTAACAGGTGGGCGTGAATGGTTCTTGAGGTAGAGTAATCCTTCATATTCTTACAGGAACTACATGGACAACACATGAAACCATTCGACCGCTTGCTTGCCTCAGCCACGTGGAGAAAATTATGCATGCCATTAATAAACTCGGGACAACGTCGGTCACCGTACATCCATTGTCGGTTCATCTGCATTATATAAGTATATCAATAACCGTTAATTACACTACTTCATAAATAGATGAGTGACAAAATTAATTAATATTCAAGTTCATCACATTAAAAGCAAATTAGAGTACTGACCAAATGTAATACATAGTTCTCATAAAACATACACTCAAACTAACATACAACTATCTAAAAAAATTAAAACCAACAAAAAATGCGATGAAAATCGCAACTAAGGTAACTACTGAACCAACAGCATAATGATACCAAGCCTCTTGATTAATGGCATATTTTCTAATCTTTTTAATCTTCAAGCGCATTGCATCCATCTTGATCTGGTGATCATCGACGACGTCGGCAAACTTCAAGTCCAATTTCATCTTCTCTTCTAGGCATTGCAGACGAAGATCTTCACTTCTTTTCAATTTTTCTTTCAAATCATTATTTTCTTTCTCAAATAAATTGAGCATCTCGACAAGAGGGTCGGTTGTAATTTCTGGTTCAACTACCTCCTAGATAAAATATCTATGTCAAGTTGGTCGGCATAATTGTCACATGACAAAATGAAACAAATAGTTATAAAAGTATACCACATCCGAATCATAGACCGGACGAGGGCCGACGGGGACGGATATCAAAACCATGGCACTATACATAAAAAAACAATCATACAAGTAAGAAAATTATAAAGTAAAACTATGCATCTATCACATAAAACTAAGTTTTTGTATAAAACATAAAAACAAGTAGGCTCACCGAGGTGGTGCCGGCTAGGGACGGCGCTGGCGATCGACGGCGGTGAGGACGGGGAAGATACTAAAACCAACAAAGCATACTTTAATTTGAGATCAAATTGCATATAAAACGAATGAAATCACTAACTTAGACATTTCATCAAACACCTTGCTAGCACTAAAAAGTGAAAAGAGTTAAACTATACGAAATGAGCTAAATTAGGAACGCCGGAAGAAAGGATCATGTTGCTAACCCTTGGATAGATGGTTGCCGCCAATCTTAACAAAATGGTGGAGAAAAATGGAGATTTGTTTGGAGTGTGAGAGGAGAGATTTATGTTGCAAATGTGTTGGAGATGAAAAAATGAGCGGGTCGGGTTGATGAAATAGGCTGCACACCCTCTAGTACCGGTTTGCTATGCAAACCGGTACTAAAGGTGCAGCGCCGGCCCCGCAGCCGCAGCATTTTTGGCGCGAAACCCTTTAGTACCGGTTCGTAGCACGAACCGGTACTAAAGGTCTAGCACAAACCGGTACTACAGATTCCCGGCGCACTGGGCTCTGAAGCCGGTACTAGTGCTATCTTTAGTACCGGTTTGGTACAAACCGGTACTAAGGGTAACATCTTTTGTCTGTTTTTCCACTAGTGTAGCGAACAACGTTCCGGAGGCAGGCAGGCTCCGATGAAACGGAACGCAGGAAGAGATCGCGCGCGGACGGCATTGGCTTACGTGCCTGACGACAGGACAGGAACAGGATCAGACAAAAGCTGATGCTCTTTACTTTGCGGGTCAGAAGGCCAACCCCAACCACCTGCAACGGAGCACAGCGCGCAGGGGATGAGGGGGCGCAAAGCGAGAGCTGTGGCATCGGCGCGCGATCCGATCCGATCCGATCCGGCCACCTTTTCTCCCAAACAAAATCAAAGCGGACGGGTTTGTGCGCATAAACACACTCGTGTCAACACCCAACCGATCGATCAGCTAGCTAATCGGTCAGACGCGCGCATTGTTCCCTACTTATGTGTCCTGTCCCGTACATGCATATAACTTTTTTGTTTTTCGGAAGCAAAACGGCGTATTTTATTAACACCGTTACGTACATCGTCTAATACATCACGTAAAACCAATCACCATCCCACATAAGATTACGATATGAATCATAACAAAATCCGGCTAGGTTATGTATGGGTCGTCTTAAAGGTTTATATCACTGAATATTACAAGAAATTGTTTGGGCCGTCGGAACCAAATACTCTCCTCTCTAATGGAAAATTTAAATCAAGACATACCACAACTCAGTTCGGAAGAAAACTTAAATCAAGACATACTTTCTCTCTACCTCTGTATCACTTAAATTTGGAGTCATTACTTTAATTCTCAAAAAAGAGAATGCAGTACGGATCCAGCAATATAGACCTGTTTGCCTACTCAATGTGAGCTTCAAAATTTTTACTAAGGTTGCCACTAATCGTGTGACGTCTGTAGCTCAGAATGTGATTAGACCTTCTCAAACGGCCTTTTGCCAGGTAGACACATCTTAGAAGGAGTAGTGGTACTCCATGAAACTATTCATGAACTTCATCGGAAGAAAATGGATGGGGTCATATTTAAAATTGATTTTGAGAAGGCGTATGATAAGGTTAAATGGTCATTTTTACAACAAGTTCTCAGAATGAAAGGCTTCGATAAGGCTTGGTGCGACCAAATTATGAAGTATATTCAGGGGGGTAGTGTTGGTATTCGTGTTAATCAATGATGACATTGGTCATTATTTTCAAACAAGAAAAGGGCTTCATCAGAGAGATCCTCTTTCCCCCTTACTCTTCAATATAATAGTCGATATGTTAGCAATTATTATTGAACGGGCTAAGGAGGATGGGCAGATTAGTGGTCTCATCCCTCATCTAGTTGACGGGGGGATTTCTATTCTCCAATATGCTGATGATACTATCCTCTTTATGGACCATGACTTGTCAAAAGCTTTGAACATGAAATTAATTTTATGCCTCTTTGAGCAACTCTCGGGTTTAAAAATTAATTTTCATAAGAGCGAGATTTTCTGCTTTGGAAAGGCTAAGGATGATGAGGAGCAATACAAAGAAATTTTTGGTTGCGAGGTGGGAGCCCTACCTTTTAAATATCTGGGGATACCGATTCATTATAGGAAGTTGCTTAATTCTGAAAGGTACCCAGTTGAGACTCGTTTCGAAGGAAAATTAAGTTGTTGGAAAGGGAAATTGCTCTCATACGGAGACCGATTAATCCTAGTCAACTCGGTTCTGACAAGCCTTCCAATGTTCATGTTATCTTTTCTTCAAGTACCTGTTGGGGTAAGGAAAAGACTAGATTATCGCTCTCGCTTTTTTTTTTTGGCAAAGCGACGAGCATAAACGTAAGTATAGTCTTACCAAATGGAACATGATTTGTCGACCGAAAGATCAAGCGGGCTTAGGTATTGAAGTCTTAGAATTAAAAAATCGCTGCTTACTGAGTAAATGGCTTAGTAAGTTGACCAACGAGGAGGGTATTTGGCATGAATTGCTGCATAACAAGTACCTCTTTAATAAAACTTTAGCAGAAGTTCAAGCAAAACCAACAGATTCACCTTTTCGGAAAGGACTTATGAAAGTCAAAGATGATTTCTTTAACAGGGGAAAGTTCCAACTTGGGGATGGTAAGACAATTCGGTTTTGGGAGGATACATGGCTAGGTGATCAGTCGCTGCAAGCTCAATATCCATCCCTTTATAACATCACCAATAGGAAGAACATCTCGGTTCATGACGTATTGTCTGTTGCGCCCCCACTCAATATGAGTTTCCGTCGATCTTTGACAGGAGATAATTGGGTTGCGTGGTCACACTTATGTCTTCGACTTATGGACGTTGATCTATCTCAGTCTCCAGACCGCTTTGTGTGGAAGTTAACCGCTTCAGGTGTCTTTTCAGTTAAATCGATGTATGAGGATTTGATGAATGGTCATACTAGATTCCTTCAGACATATTTATGGAAACTTAAGATTCCACTCAAGATAAAAGTTTTATGTGGTTTCTTAATAAAAAAGTGTTGCTTACTAAAGATAATCTCGCTAAACGGCGTTGGCAAGGGTGCACAAAATGTTCTTTCTGTGGCTCGGAGGAGACAGTAGAACATTTATTTATTGAATGTCCTTTCGCCAAAATTATTTGGACAGTTGTTTACAGTACTTATAATATCACTCCACCGACTAATATTACTAATATGTTTGGTAACTGGTTAAATGGAGTCGACAAACAGACAAAGGCTCGTATTCGTATAGGCGTTTCAGCCATTTGTTGGGCAATTTGGAATTGCAGAAATAATCTTATCTTTAACAGAGCACGGAATTTTCATGTTATGCAGGTTATCAATATGGCAGCTCATTGGATTCAGCTTTGGGCCTTCCTTCTCCCGTCGGATCAGCGGGAACTTATGGCTACTGGATGTTCACGGCTCCTGATGGTCGCTCGGGATATCTTCAGCCGGGCTTCGTGGCAGCATATTAATCGCATTACGCATGTCTAGTTGCTATATGTTAATTATATTTCGATGGTTGATTTTTGTTTCAACCTTACGTGATCCATGATTTGTAAGAATTGATACTTATGAACACTCTGTAATAAATGGCTGTGTGCATCGCTTGATGCAGAGGCCGGGGTTTCATTCCCTATTTCGAAAAAAAAATGTATGGGCCGTCTTCTCTGGGACAATGCTGGAAAACGATGATGTTTCCAATAGAGTGAGCTATCTGGAATCGATCTGCATATATACCGGCTCCACAAATCAGTAGTTACATTACATGGATTCAGATATTCCAAGCTACATGATTTAGTAATCACGGAAGGGCAGACTTTGGTTTTTCCAGAAAGCTTAAGCCCTCAGGGCACATCACGACTAGAATTCTAATCTTTAAATAAAATAAAAAACTCGTCGGCTATTAGCATTACTAGGACTGGACCGCTGACTACTTACCGTCGGCTAGTAGCATTACTCGGAGTGGACCGTCGGTGATGCTTGGTCAGGCCGTTACATGATACCAGACAGTGCCGCCGTCATTTCCTACGGCATAAGCCTGACCAGGGACGGATCCAGGAATTTAAATTTGGGTGTTCAAATTTCAACTAACATAACACACAAAGGCGAAAATCTGAAAATGGCATGCACATTCAGGCAAATTCGAGGTTTAAGCTTGATTTAGATGAGAAAACGCGGTACCACAAGCGATACATGTATGTCCGCTATACACTATATATGAATGTTTGCCAATTATTTTGGGTGTTCAGTTGTACACCCATGACCTCATGTGGATCCGTCCATGAGCCTGACAGTGCGCCGTTGGGCTCTTCTTGGTCAACAAAAGAACATACTTTACTCACAAGTATAAAGTTTTGGTTCCACAATGAGAAAAATAGCAATCTTAACCTTCCATCTATATAATACGGATATGCAAAATTAATAGTAAATAGAATTAGTTTGTTGTAAAAGACTACCTTGAAACAACAACGTCCCTCTAAACTGCAGCACGGCAATATTGGTTCGTCTCATGACTTGAGTACATGGAAGGTCTAATTAAAATCCGCCTAATCGGCTTCATCGTCAGTAGGATATATTCTCGCCACCTTCTATGTCGCTTCCAATGCCCTAAGAAATTAACAGGCTAGTTGTAAGCAGCCATGACATATCAGTGATAATATACATGAATGTGCATATATAATAGGAACATATGAAATATAAAAATGGCTGATCCCGAGCTCGAATGCTCTGGCAAATGTTGGTTGTGATTGAATTGACTCCTAGTATAACTCTGAAATGTTACCGGCAACAAATGTGTGTGCAAGCAAGTCTGTGGCGGCAGAGATGAATGAGACGACACACTCACGCGCGCGCGCTACGGACGTTACGTTGAGAGGATCGGAGCCTCCCCACAGACAGAAGGACGAGGAAGGAAAGGAGGTTTGTTTGTTTTGCCGGACGGCACCACGCCCCCAAACGGTCGTATACCTACGTGACACAAGAAACGCACGCCATTAATGGATGGAGGGATGAACCTCCTTCACGTCAACAACTGAATGGCCTGCCTGCGTTCGTGTATAGTGTAGTGCATGATTGATCTACTACAAACGTTTGGTTTTATGACTTCGTTATTCATCCTGATCAAGCCAAGATAATAAAATACGTGCGTCTCGCGCTGATAATGTATATACTGTAACTTATTCGGTGCTGGTGGTGAATCAGACCATCGCGATCGTGACCGATCAGAATGTTAGTAGTAGATGGTAAAAATGTTGTACGTGTCCCAGCGAACAACATCCGGATGCAGGCAGGCACTGGCAGGCTCCGATCGGCGAAACGGAACACACGCAGACGTGGGTGCGCAGGTAGCGGCGCGGCAGGCAGGATGAGATCGTCGTGTGGTGGTGGTGGCACGGCATCGGCGTGCCTGAGAAAAATGGCAGACAAAAGCTGCCCGATCTTACTTTGAGGGTCAGGAGGCAGACAGACAGGGGAGCACGCAGCCACCTGCAGCTAGCTGCAACGGAGCAGCATCGATCGGCGTGCCATCTGATCCGGCCTCTACTCCTCCCAAACATAATCAACGCGGAACAAAGCGCGGCAGGAGCGGATTTGCGTGCGTGCGTGCATGGACCACACCTCGTGTACGTCAAGACGAACGTGCTGTTTACACCATACGATTTAATCTGAATAAACAGTAAATAATAAAGCATGAATACATTTATATAGAAAACTAAACTAATCATATGGATTAGCATAGTAGACGAACATATCAGATCTGGAGCATATACTAGACAAAGGAATTCTAGTACTATCTCGAGCAGTAACAGTAGAATCACGTACGGTGCAGCGGCAGCAGATGCATCACCGCACTTGTCTCCCATGTCGATGAAGAGGTTGCCTATGTCGGAGAAAAAACCGTCGTCGGGGAAGTAGTCGCTGCAGTTAGTCGCACAAGTACGCTCTCCAAAAACCTGATCGCCCCTCTCCAGTATAGGATCACAAGAGGCGGGGCGCAATGTTCTGGAACGAGAAGCAACCATATGTTGCGTATTTCGCTAGGGTTGGCGTCTGCCTGTTTATATACAACGGATCGGGGAAGACGAGGAGACTAATCCAACGTTCGAGCTCGTTACAGAAGACGAGGAATCAGAAACAGCTGAGTAATTAACGAACCCGTTAATGATTGATTATTGACTCGTAATTTTCCTCGAACAACAACAATATAAACATCATGGCGAGGCGTGCATCGGAGGAGAAGTGCGTGTAGGACTCCTCTTCTCATAATGAGCTCGACCCATTCTCGAAACCCGGCGCGGCACGACGCATCGTGGTGAGGCGAGGCTTGCGGCGGAGGAGCATGCGTCCAGGACTCCTCTCTTGTCATAATGATCTCGACTTTTTCCCAAAACCCGGCATGTCACGGCGTGTCGTGACGAGGCGGGGCTTACAACGGAGGAGGAGCCCGCCTGTAGATCTCCTCTTGTCATGCTCATACAACATGTGAAAGAGCCTACCTTTTAAGACGGTGCAACTCCTTCCCAGCTAGTGGTATGGGACTAAACTTTAGTCCCACTTCTTTCCATCTATGAATGGGCCACATGGACCTTTGGGATTTTCCTCTAGGGATTATTTAGCTGAAATATAAATGGGCTTGACCCAAATGCTATAATTCCAACACGTGCTACATGATCAGCTCATCTTCCAGTGTCACGAAATGTACTGGAAGGAGGTTGTTCCACCTGGACTTCCTCTTATTGACCTATGGTGCATATAATTTCAGGGTGTATCTTACATACCTTGTTCCTCTGTAGTATGTATTTTTTTCAGGCATTCTACATGGCAACTTTCTAGTTTCATTAAAAGGCCGAGAGGAACCTGTGAAATTTATAGAGAGGGATTACATGGGGGAAGGAGGGGAACAGAAAGATATCTAATTAGACCAATCCTGGATCAAACGTTGCAAAGCGGCTTTCTCTTTGCTTGTGTTACAGTGAGCCCACAACTTGACCACCTCAATGCGCTATCTTGCAACCATATGCACCGGCACCGTCATCGTGTTATTGTCAAACACTTTCCTGTTCCTAGGACTAACCATACGCTCCAATAGATGACTATGATCATTAAGCTCTAGGCATGATGTTTTTCTAGTATCTATATGAACTCACTGTTGAGGATGTGTGAAATATCTTGCACTTCGTTGTATCAATGTTGAGGATATATAGGATTTGTAGGGTTCGATTACAGTTAAGCTCGAAGTGTTTAGTAATCATGCTGCAAGCACATCCAAATGGGCACAAGTCACATGCAACGACTTTCAGCCATAACAGAACCGATTGTATTAATGTTCCTCACGTAAATGAGAATCTAATATTTGTCGACTAAGGATAAACTCAATGATCTCTGAATTCACATGCAAAAAAGATTTTGTTTATGTAAGTCCCAATAATCTCAAACACAAACATGAAGACATCTGACTGATACATGATCATCATTTGAAATTCACATAACCTTATATCGCTACGCAGAAAGTACTAAAATTAACAAATATAGTGCAACATCCATTCCATCTAACTTTAGATGTGGATAATTCATTGTATTCAAAGCTACCACATCAATAATCCTGTGCTCTCCAGGGATAAGCCGAATATATAACCAAAAGTGGCAGAAGAACAAACACTGATATGGCTCTCCACAATGTCTCACCAAAAGTAGGAAAACTTAAAGAAAGTTGCAACTGGGAGCACGGATCGATGCATGGATGCCCTAAGAAAAGGAACAATCTGTGAAGTATGGGAAATACTTATCATGAGCAGTTAGCATCACCATCTTCGCTCTACGCACCTGATCGCAACCATAAACTAACGTAAGTATTGTAGCACTTCCAGCTTATATTATATGGTAAAATATAATAGTATCAATCTTAATGTAGTTTACATGATCATCTTAGGAATCAGAATATAGCTAATCTGCTAATGCGATTTTAGCGACTCATTATATGAAGATGAATACATTAAACGTCAAGATCCTTTTAGTACGAAACTTTTATACTTGTTGTTGAGAAATAGGTGCCATAGAGTTAGAGAGACAGAGTTAGGGGCAAAGGTAAGAAAATAGGGTGTGAAAATATATCTCTATTGCAGAAGTGGGCGAAAAGTACTATATCATTAAATATATTATAAATTATTCCAAACTTCATTGAACACAACCAACTTAGACCCTTATAACCCTAGTCTCCTACATATTCTAGATACACTTCACTGCATGGAATGAATTGTGTATATAGGTGTATCCATAATATGTAGGATACTAGAGGCACTTATACCTCTAGTCTTCTACATATTCTAGAAACGCCTACATATTCTAGTGTCCCAAGTTGGTTGTGTTCAGTTAAATTTGGAATAACTTTATAACAAGTGTCCTAAGTTGTTTGTATCTAGAATATGTAGGATATATACTAGAGGACTAGAGGTACTACACATTGAGCTTGCTTCAAAAAATTTGTGGGAGCAAAGCCACCTTTCCGATGCGGTACTTGGGGCTGCCTTTGAGAATTTCTCGCCATCGGAGAGTGGACTTCCAAGACAAAATCGCCGGCAAGATTGCAACCAGAAATTGGAAGAACATCAATATGGTCGGTCGGTGTGTTTTGGTCTGCTCCGTTGTCAGATCCCAAGCTATCTACCACATCACTTCCTTCGAGCTTCCCAGTAAGGTGCTAAAGAAATCACATCGCTTCTTCACTCAATATTATGGGTCGGTTGTGACAAAGTTACCTATGGGAAATGCAAAGCCAATCGGATGACTCCAAACCTTGGAATATCCTTGGAATGATCATGATAAGTATCTTTTTGCGGCGGCCACGATTGTCATGATTGGCAATGGTGAGGAGGCAAGATTTTGGACCTCGCCATGGTTGAATGGTATCCGACATGATCTTGTCAGCTCATGGTATCCGACATGATTTTGGACCTCGCCACGATTGTCATGATTGGCAGTAGCTAGATGGTAGTCTCTCTCCCTTGTGCTTCATGTATTATGATCTTGTGAGCTGCCTAACATGATCAAGATCGATTATTGTAATGCTATGTGATGTGTTTGCTGGGATCTGATGGATTATGAAGTTATGATCAGATTGTGCATGATTATTATATGTTGATTTATGTTCTTGCATGCTCTCCGATGTGCGTAGTTACTTTGGCCAAGTGATTGTGTGTATCTCCAAAAGGGACTATTTATACTAGATAGTGGGTTCATGCCCCCTTTTGTTCCTGGGCACAAGTGACAGAAACGTATAAGGGCGAGGGTGTGCTGTTGCTACTAAGGGTAAAATAGCGGTGTTAATGTCTCTTTTGATATTAGTATTGCTTACTTCATGCGCTCTACTTAATGCAAATGTCTGTTGATTGCAACTTAATACCGTTGGGTGACAGGCTGGATAGCGATCCCACGGTGGACTTTTTAGACAAAGATCCAGTTGGACTCAACGGTCTTTGTTCATTGTCGTAATGCCTACATAAATATTATCATGTTCTCTATGTCATAGCTAGATTAAGTTTGTGTTATAATCTTGTCAATTGCCTAGTTGTAATTTGTTTACCCATCATATGAGTGTTTTATTTACTTGAGAGACTCCACTATTGAACCCATGGTCCCTGGTCCATCTTTTTACATTGATTGCAACATTTATTCATCACTTTTCATCATCATTACTCCTCTGGTCCACTTTCATATTTTCATCTATTTCACTATACAATTAACCGCTTTGTTTTCTGCGAGACCGGAAAGATTGACAACCTTTCCGCCGTTGAGGGCAAAGTAATTGGTTGAGTGTGTGCAGGTCCACGTCTGTTGAAGATTAAGCACCAGAGATCTTAAATATTCACTTTGTTGTTGATTTCAAATTCCTACTGGTTCGATAAACCTCGGTTCGTTAACGAGGGAAAACTGCTACTTACTACATCCACGTCTTCGCTTGGGGCACAACCCAACACTTCCATCACCGATCATCACGGACACGATTGTCATGATTGGCAATGGTGAGGAGGCAAGATTTTGGATCTGGCCATGGTTGAATGGTATCCGACCAAAGGACATTGCGCCCAAGATTTTTTAAGGGACCAAGAGGAAGATTAAGAAATGCAGGGCACTTGAAAATAACTTTTGGCTCAACAACCTTAACGTCCAACAAGAATTTGATATAGACCACATCTAACAATTTGTTTACATATGAGAGTTGGTCTCTCTATCAAGACACCCTCAACTCTATCTATGGAGTCAATTGACGATGGATCGGAAGGGGAAAGCTATCATGGAACGGGGCCACGTGAGGGCATGTGTTTCCTTCGGGTAATTTGAAATTTCTCGCCTTATCATGTGGTTGTTTTGCCGGGTGGCCATGCTAATCTCGCTGCCACGCTCGTCTGTCTAAGGCTGACGGTGTACAGAGATTCCACTGCAGCAGTGGAAGTCCTACCCTCTGCGCGCGGAACGGCGCCCAAACGATCGCACACACATTAATGGATCGATGCAAACCGCAAACGCCATTAACGGAGGGATGAACCGTGCGTGCACCTCGGCTCGTGTCGAGTGTCGACGATGAATGGCCTGCGTTCGTGTATAGCATTATAGCACATGATGATCTACGTGCGTGCGCATGCATGTGCTGAATTTGGCCACTTCATCTATTATCAATAGTGACTCCATTCATTTTGACGAAGTAAAAAGATTATGAAACACGTACATCTCGTTGGTAAATGTGTATTGTACTCCGTATATCTTACCGCAGTTGACGTTGAATCAGACTCTCGACCGTGATATCGATCGATCAGTATGAATTATCAAAAAAGAATGGTTGGACGTGTCGTCCCAGCCAATAGTATCCGCAGGGCCAGGCTCCGATGAAACGGAACGCAGAACATGCGCAGGTAGAGGCTGCGGGGTGAGATCGTGTGCCTGCACTGAACCGGCAGACAAAAGCCGCTCCTACTTTGCGTGTCAGGAGGACAGGGCAGCACAGCCAACCCCAACCAACTGCAGCTAGCTGCAACGGAGCAAAGCAAGAGCAGCATCGATCGACGCGCGATCCGATCCGGAGCCCCTCTTCTCCCAACCAAAATTAATCAAAGCGGAACAAAGAGTTGTAGGAGCGGGTTTGCGTGCATCGCATTGCATGAACCACGTCGATCGTGCCGACGAACGTGTACGCCGGTTCTGACGAGCTAGCTGATCGATCGGCTGCGTACCAATCCACGGCTGATCGGACGCATTGTTCGTTACGTTTGCTTCATATACACTCTTTTCCTTCAACGGTACACCATGTCAGGTGTATCATATATATTTCATAGACGAAGCCACCAAAATGGCCGGTACAACGTTATCAGGGCGTAAACCTTAATACTATAACTTTACAATAAAAGAATGTGTGCATCGTTTCGTTTGATGCAGAGGTAGAGACACATCCCCATTTCGAAAAGAAAACGCCAACAAGCAGTTAGAATTTGGGTTCATTTTGGTCAGTCTAACAAACAATTTCTAAAATGTTAAATGGTCCATGTGTATGACAATAGGTGGAGGTGCTAATGTTTAGTTTCACATGGAAAATTGGAGGGAGTTGCACCACCGTATAAGATAAAGTTTATTGGTAAGTGAGTGAGAATAGAAGAGACGCGTCGTGTTTCGTGAATCGTTTTTTTTTCGTGAATATGGAGTCTACTCCATCCCGAGCTGTGGTGAAAGGGAGAGCAGGTCTTCGAAACCAATAGCTCTTGTGATCATGTACATGAGAGGACCAATTTTGGCTTTTGGGATGTGCTCCGCGAGATTGCTCGTATTCTTCATCACAGGTCGTTTACCGTAAGTCGGGTAGTCTTGGTTTCCGTCGTCTCCAACCCCGTCTATTGCAAATGGTTTTAACCAACATTCTCATCAACAACATTACTATTGCACCGACGACAACTTCCTCTATGATAGATCGGTACATGCCGTGTGATCCGATCTACCGGTTAAATATGTTTCGTAATTACATGTTTTCCGTGTGTATGATGTTGTTGTTCATGTTAGTTAATACATCTAGTATTTTCGAGATTAACATGTTAGTAGCTACAGTTGTCATGTTTATAATATTCTATAATTAATCATATTTTGTACGTAATTATCCAACACATGCCATACGATACAAACACGACGCGACACAGATTACAACACAACCCACACCAACCAAACGACAAGGACTTTGTATCGTCTTCAGCTAAGGATGACGAGGAGGGGATATACCGAGCTTCTAGGCCGCGTCACAACCGATGAATGGGACTCCACGAGATCGACACGAACTCCATTCATTTTGATCAAATCAAGGTAATTAAAGACGTACGTCAGTGAAGATAATACAAAACGTACATCTCGTTGGTAATGTTTAACTTACTATTTGAATTGTCGTGTGTTGCTATGATCTCTCAAAAAAAATTTCCCGCGCATGTAAACATATGTAATACACCAAAAAAAAAATTACATATAGAAAGCGATGCAACATAATATGTCGGAAAATTAATAAATTCTACTGAAAATTCATGCATATAGAATTAGACACAACTTAATATCCTGGAAACATTGAAATCCTGCTTTTTTGTTTAAAATGTAATTTGATAATAAGGTATAATTAAATATTATATGCACAGAAAGCAACAATCCATCTTATTATCTGACTCTCAAGTTAGGTGACCCACGCTATGAAATAAATAAATAAATTGTACCGGTAAAAGTAAATCGTTATAGGAGACATATGGGAAAATGGTTGTAATGATCCTTTTCCTAGTGAAAATTATAGAGAAAATTACGGTGAGCTGAAAGTAGCTCTGTTTTTCTGTTAGAGTTGTCATGCCAACTTGTACATGAATGAATTCAAAGTTTTGTTTGACATGAGAAATAATAAAACTTAACGCAGATATGCGTGTCGTGGGCCAGGGGTGGGGATGAGTGCCACGTCGGACGAAACCATGCATGGCTCCGCGAGCAACAGCGTCATCATGCTATATATAGAGCTGGTTGGGGCGTCTGCGAAATCTTTTTAATTAGTATCGGGTTATTTCGTGTTGAGTTTCATGAAATAGGTTAGTTTTGTCGATCTTCATTCAGTCTGATGAGGACAAGATTGTGAAAGACGTGCGTCTCGTTGGTAATGATGAATCCGCCGACTCTCCGTCGTGATCGGTCCTTATATGTAATAATAAGAAGGTAAATTGTTGGACCCGCAGTATATATACCTAGACTAGACTAGAGGAGCCACGTACGTACGTAGTGCATGGCTAGCTTAGATGAGGGAGGGGCTGCGTAATCCGCTGCAGCTAGCGCTAGCTGCTCATCTGCGCGCGGCACGGTGCCCAAACGGCGTGCTTTACGGGTCAGGCAGGAGGACGGGATGCCCAAACAAAGCATCGCGACGAGGGAGGAAAAAGGAAGGAGTCGTACGTTTGCTTCTGCTCGATCGTCGCCTTCCCCCTGCCATGCCAACCACAGCTGCTGCTACCACGGACGGGCACAGCCAAGTCAAAAGCTGAAAACTGTAAAAGTTGCAGCAGCAGCAACGCAACCTCCTCCTGGCTCCTGCCCTCTCCTCCTTGTCTCTCTGTCTGTTGTCTCGGGCCTCCCTCCCTCCCTCTCTCTGCCCACCCTTCTCCCTTGCTGGCATCCGATGGAAACGGAAAACCACCCCGGCGCGTCTCAACCCCGTGCGTGCGACGCGTGGCGCCGGATTACAGGTCCGTCCCAGCCCCTGGAAACCTCTCTCTCCGCAGGCCCCGTCTTCTCCTTCCATATATCGACGCCCTCCCCCATCTCCTTTCTTCACTTTTCTCTTCCACACCCCTTCCAAACCCAAACAATGATGGATCCCTTCGGTGCATGGAATGAATTGTGTATATAGGTGTATCCATAATATGTATGTAGGATACTAGCTAGAGGTACTTATACCTCTAGTCTTGTACGTGTTCTAGAAACGCCTACATATTCTAGTGTCCCAAGTTGGTTGTGTTCAGTTAAATTTGGAATAACTTTATAACAAGCAGTGTCGTAAGTTGTTTGTATCTAGAATATGCTAGAGGTACTACACATTGAGCTTCCTTCAAAAGTTTTGTGGGAGCAAAGCCACCTTTTCGATGCGGTACTTGGGGCTGCCTTTGACAATTTCTCGCCTTGGGAGAGTGGACTTCCAAGACAAAATCGCCGGCAAGATTGCAACCAGAAATTGGAAGAACATCAATATGGTCGGTCGGTGTGTTTTGGTTCTCATATCCCAAGCTATGTACCACATCACCTCCCTCGAGCTTCCCAGTAAGGTGCTAAAGAAATCACATCGCTTCTTCACTCATATTTATGGGTCGGGGTTGTGACAAAATTACCGGTGGGAAATGCAAAGCCAATTGGACGACTCCAAACCTTGGAATACCCTTGCAATGATCATGATAAGTATCTTTTTGCGGCGGCCACGATTGTTATGATTGGCAATGGTGAGGAGGCAAGATTTTGGACATCGTCATCATGGTTGAGTGGTATCGACCGAAGGACAATGCCTCCAAGATTTTCAAAGGGACCAAGACGAAGAATTGCACGGCCAAGAGGGCACTTGAAAAATAAATTTTGGGCCAACAACCTGATCAACATCCAACAGAGATTTTATATAGACCACATCCAACTATTTGTTTCCCCTATGGGAGTTGTTCTCCACCGTAGCTCTCTATCAAGACACCGCCGACTCTATATATCCGTTGGAAATTAAATTTGAGGGCATCATCTCTACCTCTCTGTCCATACTAGGGTGTGGAGTACATGGACGCCTCCGAAATGCAATTTTTTGGCTTGATGATCTATCTGCTTCAATCGTGAGGGGTGGAAAAATTGTGAAAATTGCCCTCTTCCCAACCAAGTGCCAGAATCTGCAGGATACATACAAGTGTGGCTTGGCGCGGGAGACCCGGAGTCAATCCACGCCGATGGATCGGAAGGGAAAGGGATCAAAAAAAATTTAGTTTTTTTCCAATGTGTCAAAAAATTCCGAAAACAATTTCAGATATGCATCAACATTTTAGTGCTAGCACAAAAAATTTCGCTGTGAAAAGACATTTTTTGTGACCTGTGCAAAAAAGACAAAACCATGTCTCGTACAAAAGTCTTTTGTAGCAATCCGGATTTGTCTTTTTTGCACAGGTCGCATAAAATGTCTTTTCACCACGAATTTTTTTGTGCTAACATGAAATATGTTGAACTATCTCCATATTTATTTTTGGAATTTTTTGACATTTGGAAAATGGGTTTTTTGGTGCACCCATGACCCGAAATGGATTTCCGGCTTCCTATCCACTATTTTCTTTCAATGGGACGCCCTACCAGGTGTGTCATACTCCGATCCATAAAAAATGTTAGTACAAATTTATATTATATGCGCGACACTTTTTATAAATCGGAGTGAGTATATTTCATAGAAAAGGAGGTCAAGACCGCTAGTATAACGATAAATTAGAATTTTGGGTCTATTTGGCAGTCTAATTGACAATTTCTGAAATCTTAAATAGCCCATGTGTATGCCAATATGTGGAGTGCTGGCTAATGTTTAGTCTCACATGGAAAATTGGAGGGAGTAAGGTGGAGTGTTCTATTATTATTTGTAAGTGAGTGAGAGTAGAAGAAACAAGCCGTGTTTCGTGAATAATTTGAGAACGTAGTCTACTCTATCCCGATCATCAGCGAACGGGAGAGCAGATGTCCGGAACCAATAGCTCTTATCATCCTATATGAGAGAGGCTAATTAGGTTTTTGAAAAGCGTTCCTGTCGGGGGAATGGTCCCCCGATATACCAAAGTCCACGACTTGCCAAGATAACAGGAGGAGCAAATCAAGATGCCCGCACCTAGCCGGCTGGCCATCTACCTGGCCGGCTGGCTGCCCTGAAGCCCTGGCCGGCTGGCCATCTACGTGGCCCGCTGGCTGCCCTGAAGCCCTGGCCGGCTGGCCATCTGCCTGGCCGGCTGGCTGCCGAACATGCAGGAGTAGGGGTTTTAACTTTTACTTTTACCTTCTCACGAGGGCCCCGAACATGGGTACGTCTCGCGTTTGCCGTGCTCATGCCCAATCCCGTCGGAACACCGTCGCTCGCGCCTTTGTCCCCACACCTTAAGCCATCCCGTTGGCATATGCCGTGACAACCACCACGACAGTTCCGCACGATTGCTCGTGTTTTTCATCACAGGTTGTCTACCATCCAAGTCGGGCAATCCTGTTCGCCGTCATCTCCATCTACTGCGGCCGGTCTTCACCAACAGTATCATCAGCAACGTTACTACTGCACCGACGGCAACTTACTCTACCACGGATCGGTACGTGATCCGATTTCTGGTTAAAATTGTTTCCTGACTAAATGATTTCCCGTTTGTATGGTGATGTTGTTCATATTAGTTAATACATCTAGTATGTTCGAGATTAACATGTTAGTTGATATCGTTGTCATGTTTAATATTCTGAATTTATCATGGAATGTTTTCCTAATTATTCAACACATGCTACACGATACAAACACGACACCACGCAGATTACAACATAATCCGCACCAACCAAACGACAAGGACTCACTTTGTATCGTCTGATGGTGAAGTCCTCTTTCTGAAGATGCTTCCACCCTTGCGAAATGAAAGGTAGTATCAGTAGCACTATTTTTCTGTTAGAGTTGTCATGCTCGTTTCTACATGAATGAATTCAAAGGAATGGACATGGTAATTCTTGCAAGGTGAAACTAATCACAAATATTGAGAGTTTTGTTTGACACGAGAAATTTCTATGTGCCGGGAGGGAGTAAATTTGCGGGCTACTAGCGTACTTAAGTAAACAAATACTCCCTCCGTTACAAATTAGTTGTCTTTCATTTGCTAAAAAGTGGATGTATCTATACTTGTAACATGTCTAGATACATCCACATTTTGGCAAATAGAAGACAACTAATTTGGAACGGAGGGAGTAGAATATAGGGAAACTTGTTTTATTAGTCTCGCAATTAATGGACAAATGAAAGTACATGGTCGGTTTAAAATATACACTCCGTGGCCTTCTAGCGCGGTCTATATGACTTGGGTGATTGTGCGCTCTGCTTCAGGGGGGGCCTGAGAAGGCTCCGGATTCATTACATCCGCGAGGCAAGATTGTGTAGCACCTCCGATTAAGTTGCTGCAAATCATCATTCTAACCCTAGCAAAGCATCATCTTACCGTGAACGGCTACCATATACATGTTGAATATCTCATAAATTTGAAAATTATACCTAGACTAGACTAGACGACCACGTACGTACGTAGGTAGTAAATCGTCCCGGCCGTGGTGATGAGCAACGGTTGTTTTGCTAAATATAATCCCACCTTAGCGCTGGCTGGCAGCTGCGTGCGTATGTAATCCCCTGCAGCTAGCACTGCTCATATGCTGGCGCCCAAACGGCGTCGCAGACTCTTTCTTGCTTTACGGGTCAGCAGGCAGGAGGACGGCCGGACAGGGCCGGGGAGGGCGGAGACAAAACTAATCAAAGCGGGTTTGCGTGCGTGCCAAGACGAACCTACAAATCACTCACGCAGCTTAGAAGGAGATCGATCGAGCTTGCGACCCAGCTTAAAAGAGTTGACGGGGATGGGGTGGGATGGTTCAACTTTTCTATGTGTTTGGTTATATAATAGGGGGATGGAACCACCCACGATCATAGAATATACCATGAAGATGCTGCACCAATTGGTTTCTCAAAATCGGCCGGGTCGTTTGGTCCACATTATTATCACGCGTGGTTACCCCATCGTTAATTCCTAATCCACACGAAGCCCTCCCGCGGCCTGGTATCCGTCGCGGCAGCGCTGCTGCTCGTGAGCGCCGGCGCGCCCTTCCTCGCTGCCGGAGACGCTAATGCGCCTCAAGCTTGCCGTGTCGTCCGCCTCATGCGCGCCGGCCACGACCGCCTCAAGCTTGGCTGCTGCCTGCCGGCCGCCTCAAACTCGCCGCCGCCGGCCTGTGCGCCTCAAACACGCCACCGGCGGCCGCCTCATTCTCGCCGGCCGCGACCGCCTCAACCTCGGCTGCCGGCCGCCTCAAACTCCCAGCGTCGAGCAGAGCACCGCCTCCCCGAGCAGATCGAGAGGTGAGTGGAATTAGCAGGGATCCCGACCACCGCGGACACCATGGGCCTCTGCGTGCGGCGTCGTCGTGTTGCTCGCCGGGACTAGCGACGCTGGTGGGTTCTTCCTTGCAGCCGCTGCGTGCGACGCCGCATCCTGCTCGTGTAATGGCCGCGCTAGCAGAGTTCTGGCTGTTTCCCCACTTTTTGGTTAAGCTAATTACAGTTAACAGATTGCTATTCCATATTAGAAGCTAAACACAATTCATCCGATCCCTCAAATCCTTTGAACATAACAAAACATAGGATCACCCTATGTGGACCATCCCATCCACAGAATCAGGACCATCCCACTCCATCCACTTTGATCTATGAACCAAACACACGCTAGGAGTAGGTAGTAAAACTCTTCCTCTCTCCTTGAACCCACCACGGACAGGCACAGCCAAGTCAAAAGCTGAAAACTGTAAAAGTTGCAGCACAGCAACCCGACCTCCTGCCCTGCCCTCTCTCCTTTTTCTGTCTCTTGTCTCGGGCCTCTCTCTCCTCCCCCTCTCTCTCTGCCTGCCCATCCATGGACCCTTCGCCCAATTGCTGGCATCGATCCGATGGAAACGGAAAAGCCCTGCACCCCCGGCGCGTCTCAACCCCGTGCGTGCGACGCGTGGCGCCGGATTACAGGTCCGTCCGACCCCCTGCAAACCTCTCCGTGCGGGCCCATCTTCTTGCTTCTGCTTCCATATATCGACGACGCCCTCCTTCACCTTTCTCTCCTCGCCCTCTTCCAAACCCAAACAATGGATCCCTGCTGCGAGACGGCGCTGTTGGTGTCTCAGCAAGCATGGGAGCTGCACGTCGTCCGCGAGCATGGCATCGAAAAGCTCCAGGCCCTACTGGCCGCCAAGGAGAACCAGCCGGAGAAGGAGGGCGCTAGCAAGGAGGAGGAGGATGCCGGCGACAAGGACGCTAGCAAGGAGGAGGAGGAGGTGGTGGCGAGCGGCAAGGAGGAAGAGGGTTCTTTCCTCGTTTGAGAGTCCTGTTGGAGAGTCCTATGGTGCGCTGTTGGAGAGTCAGATTTTGAATCCGTCGGCTAGGGTTTCTATCGTGAAGAAGGGGGAGGAAGGATGTGGTGCTGGTGAATCCGTCGGCTGACAAGAGGTATTACCCAGGTTCAGGCCCCCGAAGGTAAAAGCCCTACTCCTGCTTGTCTAGTATTGATGAGATCGATTACAACGACGAGCTCAAGGATGTTGAACTCGCTAGGGTTTCTAGGGTATCAGATTGCGTACCTAGGTCAGTGGCCCTCCCAGCCCTTTTATAGTGGGACTGGGTCCCGGGTCCGTACCGACTTAGGTTTACATGTTGGGCCCTATGATCTAATAGTCCGTCAGGCTTTCCGTCGGGGGCCTCTTTTTGGGCTTCGCACCCAGTGGGCCGCAGTCTTTACCGCACCAGGGTGGTCCACGGTGGCACACCCGATCGGTGTCCCCACGTCATCGGTCCTGCAGCGTGTGGCGCACCGGGAGCTGTTCTTGGAGGTTTCGTCGCGTTTGGAGGCGGCGGCCAGGGAGTTATTCTCCTGGCATGGATGGTCGCATAACCTGCGGATCGGCACTTCGTTACCTTAGGCGGCCTTATAATTCCTCATGATGATATGTAACCCGTCTTTTTTTCTTACTGTCGCTTTGGATATTCAGGACGTTTTGGGGCTGTGTGCATCTTAGTTATGCAGAGGCCGGGTGTAATGCTTAATACTCTTTAAGTAATAAAATCCCTTTATCAAAAAAGTGTGCTTCTTCCCCCTTCTCCCTCTTACCATGCCAAGTCCTTGGGAAATAACTCCGATGGGCAGAAAAAGGAAGGAGTTAAGATTCCCTCATGGCCCAACCCTAGACGCTCTAAGATACTTTTTCAGACCCGCTCCGCTCTCATTTAAAGAAAAAGAATTTCATGTTGTTTCTGAAAGTAAGAGAGAACTAGGAAAGTTCTATTGATTGTTTCTTTCTCCAGATCGTCGAGAAAATCATGAAAAAAAGGCTCGTATTGTACGATCCCTCAGTCACTCCAGAGTAAAGGGGGTGATCTCGTAGTTCTTCGTTAATGAATTATTTTTTACGATATTGAATTTGTATATTTTATTGATCTAAAATTTAATTTGTGTTTGTTCTGTCAATATTTTTCTCAACAAGTGGGGACATATGTTTATTCAACTGAAAAATGATGGCTCAGAACACTATTACAATGTTAATTTGCGCAAAAAATGACATAATAATTCTAAGTTTTGATGAAATGGTATCAAAAGGAGGGAAATCAAGAAAGAGGAAGACATCTGGTCATTCTTGATTATTTTACAGTGTGGACACCTTCTATGTCTATAGACTATGTTAACACCGATTTGGACCATTGCTTATTTTGATTATTTTGATTATTTTTTCTTTTGAAACTTGACTTGCATTTCACAAAACATATCGAATGAATAATTTTTTTGATAAAATGTCAAAGAGTTTCCTTTGTAGCAAACAATAGAAGAACGAGTTGTCGAATTGGTGACCATATTATATCTATTTACAAAATAAAAGTGTTATCATAGATTAATTTGATGTTTACATTTTTACTTATGGTACTCATACATATGTCTTTACTTATACAACTTGTTTGAAGAGCGATAAATCTATCCAACTAATTGACCATGAAATGTTATCCAGAAATTTGGAAGGAGAGTTCAATCTAACTTAATGACATATAATTAATTTGCGCTTGGGTTTTCTTCCTGAGTAACCTTGATGATATTTGATTAGTTAAATACACAATTATTTCTCTTGATTAATTTTAATTGTTTTATACTTACATATTTATAAAAATAATATGAAATTATTTGCATAGCTTACCATTGGGGATGGGGGCGATTGCCCCCTCCTCCACGCCAAAATTATTCTAACTAAAATATGTTTCTTACTCCGCCATACCTAAATTTAGGACCGTCCTTCGCTACTGGGTTCATCCATAGCTTTTCTTGCCGTAGGTGTACCATTACTCGTAGAGTATACGTTGTAGAAAAGGACGCATGCAGATAATTCCGGGTCACCCAGTAACTAACGGAACTAGATATGCACGTCGCAGAGAACTAGCCATGAACTTGCTACTGCGGACGGTTCGGTGCAGGGTCCGTGTGCATGCGCTTTCCTTCACTACAATACCGGCCTCATTTGATGATTCGCTGGTTGCACTACTAGAAAAAAAGGTTTTTAACGACAAAATATATGGTCGTTAAAAGTCAGATTTTGGTCGTCAATAGTCATTAACGACCATAATCAGGTGGTCGTTAGTTGTCGTTATAGGTTCGTTGTTAAAAGTATAACAACCACAAAGTTTTCTCCGTCCTTCTGCTTCATTTGGTTCGGTTTGTCGCCTTCCTTCTGCCATGTGTCAGCGCGGAGGGGACATCCTCCGCTGCAGTTGCTACTCCTGCGACGCAGGCGTGGGGCCGTCCGTCGGAGAAGGACGTACTGTCTAGGGTGGCCCGCATGTCAGGGTGCGGGGGTAGGGTTTTTGTGTTGGGAAGTCGTGTCCCGTAGGTGCGTGGGTGCGGGCCCCGCGCGGATGAGCGTATCGCTGGTTGATATAACACGTGTAGACGCTGGATCGGTGGATGTGCCTACCTCAGGGCCGGCCCTGGAGGGGGGCTAGAGGGGCAGGCGTCCCGGGTCCAGGAATTTTGGGGCCCTCGAGATATATGTATACAGTATATGACATGTAGAAAAAATAAAAGACACCCTAAAAAAAAGACAAATAGCCTATTATGTGGACCGTGGCTGGCTCCGAACTTGTAATGGGTCCACTGGACCTTTTGTATCCGCTCCGCTCGCTTCGACAGTTGATCAAACATGCCAGTTAATTAGCGACCGAGTCGATTAGCTTTAATAATTGTTTGCTAGACGCTCGTCCGATTAAAAGGAAAACCAAGAGATCTTCGTCGCCGTGCTCGACTCTGGTCTCTCTCATCTCGCTAGCCGCACGCCCGTACCCACGCCTTAGCGCATCTCGATTGATGACTGGTTTCCGTATTTTGGATTCCAAGCGCCGCACCGCTGTATCGGTAGATTGATCTATCCATTTTCTCTAATTTTTTAGTATATGTGGTTTATGATATCCCCTAACTTTGATTACCAATTTTTTTATTTGCAGCGTTGTTATAAAGCTTTTATCCGGTGTTGCAAAAATAAAAAGGGCAAAAGATGCACAAAAATCGATAGATTCATAGAGAGGATCAATTCACAAATTTTTGAAGAGTAATACGAGCACTTCAAAAAATCTAGACGAGTTGACGCTAGTTCTAATGGGGAACAAACTAATGTTAATCTACACGATGAGATCAATACAGAAGACAACGTCGACATGAACGCGGATGATGAAAAATGTGAGTGATCGTGAGCACGTATTTAACAACGTTTTTTCGCTTCTCTCATTTGATTTCTATTTCATTAACACAAATATATGCTTACTTATTTATACTAAGGGCCCAAAATTTTAGTTTTGTCCCGGATCCTCGAAATCTCAGGACCGGCCCTGGCCTACCTCGAGTGGAAATTTGGAATGAGTTTCGTTCAAACTAGCCACGCGGTACGTGCATCAGTGCATGTCGGTGTGCACGCGCTTTCCTTTACTGGTACTCCAGATCAAATTGTGTATGTTTTCAAATCTACCGAGTGATTTTTTATGCGACGTGAAATCAGGACTAATCGGGGAGGATATACAAGTGCATTTGAACAACAAATGTGTGCAAGCAATTCGATCGGTGGCAGATGAAAGACACAGTCGTCACGCGCGCCACGTACAAAAGGTTGTTTTGCCGGCCATGCTACCGCGTACGTAATCCGCCGCAGCGCTGCGAAAGCTCGTCTGTTTAAGGCTGGCGGTGTACAGAGATTCGACTGCAGCAGTGGCCGGCAGTTCTGCCTGCGCACCTCTGCGCGTGGGCACACGGCGCCCAAACGGTCGTACACATGTATGCATGGACAGATGGTATACGTTTGTGCGACACAACCACTAAAAAATGGATGGAAGGGATAAACACCTGCACGCACCTCGTGAGTATGTTACTGTACATGGTAAAAATTGTTGGACGTGTCTGATGTAGCGAACAACGTTCCGGAGGCAGGCAGGCTCCGATGAAACGGAACGCAGGAAGAGATCGCGCGCGGACGGCATTGGCTTACGTGCCTGACGACAGGACAGGAACAGGATCAGACAAAAGCTGATGCTCTTTACTTTGCGGGTCAGAAGGCCAACCCCAACCACCTGCAACGGAGCACAGCGCGCAGGGGATGAGGGGGCGCAAAGCGAGAGCAGTGGCATCGGCGCGCGATCCGATCCGATCCGATCCGATCCGGCCACCTTTTCTCCCAAACAAAATCAAAGCGGACGGGTTTGTGCGCATAAACACACTCGTGTCAACACCCAACCGATCGATCAGCTAGCTAATCGGTCAGACGCGCGCATTGTTCCCTACTTATGTGTCCTGTCCCGTACATGCATATAACTTTTTTGTTTTTCGGAAGCAAAACGGCGTATTTTATTAACACCGTTACGTACATCATCATCTAATACATCACGTGAAACCAATCACCATCCCACATAAGATTACGATATGAATCATAACAAAATCCGGCTAGGTTATGTATGGGTCGTCTTAAAGGTTTATATCACTGAATATTACAAGAAATTGTTTGGGCCGTCGGAACCAAATACTTTCTCTCTAATAAAAAATTTAAATCAAGACATACCACAACTCAGTTCGGAAGAAAACGACTTATTAACTAAAGATTTCAATGAGGAGGAGATTTTTGAGGCGATTTCTCAAATGGAAGTTAATAAAGCTCCGAGACCAGACGGGTTCCCGGCTGAGTTCTATCAGAAATTTTGGGGAGTTATAAAAGATGATCTGATGGATTTGTTCCGTCAGTTTCAACAGGGGACTCTACCTCTGTATCGCTTAAATTTTGGAGTCATTACTTTAATTCCCCAAAAAGAGAATGCAGTACAAATCCAGCAATATAGACCTATTTGCCTACTCAATGTGAGCTTCAAATTTTTTACTAAGGTTGCCACTAATCGTGTGACGTCTGTAGCTCAGAATGTGATTAGACCTTCTCAAACGGTGGCAGGTAGACACATCTTAGAAGGAGTAGTGGTACTCCATGAAACAATTCATGAACTTCATCGGAAGAAAATGGATGGGGTCATATTTAAAATTGATTTTGAGAAGGCGTATGATAAGGTTAAATGGTCATTTTTACAACAAGTTTTCAGAATGAAAGGCTTCGATAAGGCTTGGTGCGACCAAATTATGAAGTATATTTAGGGGGGTAGTGTTGGTATTCGTGTTAATTAATGATGACATTGGTCATTATTTTCAAACAAGAAAAGGGCTTCGTCAGAGAGATCCTCTTGCCCCCTTACTCTTCAATATAATAGTCGATATGTTAGCAATTATTATTGAACAGGCTAAGGAGGATGGGCAGATTAGTGGTCTCATCCCTCATCTAGTTGACGGGGGGATTTCTATTCTCCAATATGCTGATGATACTATCCTCTTTATGGACCATGACTTGTCAAAAGCTTTGAACATGAAATTAATTTTATGCCTCTTTGAGCAACTCTCGGGTTTAAAAATTATTTTCATAAGAGCGAGATTTTCTACTTTGGAAAGGCTAAGGATGATGAGGAGCAATACAAAGAAATTTTTGGTTGCGAGGTGGGATACCGATTCATTATATGAAGTTGCTTAATTCTGAATGGTACCCAGTTGAGACTCATTTCGAAGGAAAATTAAGGGAAATTGCTCTCATACGGAGACCGATTAATCCTAGTCAACTCGGTTCTGACAAGCCTTCCAATGTTCATGTTATCTTTTCTTCAAGTACCTGTTGGGGTAAGGAAAAGACTAGATTACTATCACTCTTGCTTTTTTTTGGCAAAGCGACGAGCATAAACGTAAGTATAGGCTTACCAAATGGAAAATGATTTGTCGACCGAAAGATCAAGGGGGCTTAGGTATTGAAGTATTAGAATTAAAAAAATCCCTGCTTACTGAGTAAATGGCTTAGTAAGTTGATCAACGAGGAGGGTCTTTGGCAGGAATTGCTGCATAACAAGTACCTCTCTAATAAAACGTTAGCAGAAGTTCAAGCAAAACCGACAGATTCACCTTTTTGGAAAGTACTTATGGAAGTCAAAAGACGATTTCTTTAATAGGGGAAACTTCGAACTTGGGGATGATAAGACAATTCGGTTTTGGGAGGATACATGGCTAGGTGATCAGTCGCTGCAAGCTCAATATCCATCCCTTTATAACATCACCAATAGGAAGAACATCTCGGTTCATGACGTATTGTCTGTTGCGCCCCCACTCAATATGAGTTTCCGTCGATCTTTGACAGGAGATAATTGGGTTGCGTGGTCACACTTATGTCTTCGACTTATGGATGTTGATCTATCTCAGTCTCCAGACCGCTTTGTGTGGAAGTTAACCGCTTCAGGGATCTTTTCAGTTAAATCGATGTATGAGGATTTGATGAATGGTCATACTAGATTCCTTCAGACATATTTATGGAACTTAAGATTCCACTCAAGATAAAAGTTTTTATGTGGTTTCTTAATAAAAAAAAAAGTGTTGCTTACTAAAGATAATCTCGCTAAACGTCGTTGGCAAGGGTGCACAAAATGTTCTTTCTGTGGCTCGGAGGAGACAGTAGAACATTTATTTATTGAATGTCCTTTCGCCAAAATTATTTGGACAGTTGTTTACAGTACTTATAATATCACTCCACCGACTAATATTACTAATATGTTTGGTAACTGGTTAAATGGAGTCGACAAACAGACAAAGTCTCGTATTCGTATAGGCGTTTGATGGCTACTGGATGTTCACGTCTCCTAATGGTCGCTCGGCATATCTTCAGCCGGGCTTCGTGGCAGCATATTAATCGCATTAATGTTACCGGCAACAAATGTGTGTGCAAGCAAGTCTGTGGCGGCAGAGATGAATGAGACGACACACTCACGCGCGCGCGCTGCGGACGTTACGTTGAGAGGATCGGAGCCTCCCCACAGAAGGACGAGGAAGGAAAGGCGGTTTGTTTGTTTTGCCGGACGGCCATGCTAATCCTCTCCCAGCTGTTTAAGGCTGACGGTCCGGCCAGAGATTCCACTGCAGGAGTGGCAGTCCTGTCTGCCGACCTCTGCGCGCGGCACCACGCCCCTATACCTACGTGACACAAGAAACGCACGCCATTAATGGATGGAGGGATGAACCTCCTTCACGTCAACAACTGAATGGCCTGCCTGCGTTCGTGTATAGTGTAACTTATTCGGTGCTGGTTTTTTCTTATGGAGGGATTGATCTACAAACGTTTGGTTTTATGACTTCGTTATTCATCCTGATCAAGCCAAGATAATAAAATACGTGCGTCTCGCGCTGATAATGTATATACTGTAACTTATTCGGTGCTGGTGGTGAATCAGACCCTCGCGATCGATCGTGACCGATCAGAATGTTAGTAGTAGATGGTAAATTGTTGTACGTGTCCCAGCGAACAACATCGATCCGGAGGCAGGCAGGCAGGCTCCGATCGGCGAAACGGAACGCACGCAGACGTGGGTGCGCAGGTAGCGGCGCGGCAGGCAGGATGAGATCGTCGTGTGGTGGTGGTGGCACGGCATCGGCGTGCCTGAGAAAAATGGCAGACAAAAGCTGCCCGATCTTACTTTGCTAGCTGCAACGGAGCAGCATCGATCGGCGTGCCATCTGATCCGGCCTCTACTTCTCCCAAACATAATCAACGCGGAACAAAGCGCGGCAGGAGCGGATTTGCGTGCGTGCATGCATGGATCACCGGACCACACCTCGTCCTCGTGTACGTCAAGACGAACGTGCTGTTTACACCAGACGATTTAATCTGAATAAACAGTAAATAATAAAGCATGAAGACATTTATATAGAAAACTAAACTAATCATATGGATTAGCATAGTAGACGAACATATCAGATCTGGAGCATATACTAGACAAAGGAATTCTAGTAGTATCTCGAGCAGTAACAGTAGAATCACGTACGGTGTAGCGGCAGCAGATGCAACACCGCACTTGTCTCCCATGTCGATGAAGAGGTTGCCTATGTCGGAGAAAAAACCGTCGTCGGGGAAGTAGTCGCTGCAGTTAGTCGTACAAGTACGCTCTCCAAAAACCTGATCGCCCCTCTCCTGTATAGGATCACAAGAGGCGGGGCGCAATGTTCTGGAACGAGAAGCAGCCATATGTTGCGTATTTCGCTAGGGTTGGCGTCTGCCTGTTTATATACAACGGATCGGGGAAGACGAGGAGACTAATCCAATGTTCGAGTCCGTTACAGCCCACGATCCAGAGGAATCAGAAACAACTGAGCAATTAATGAACCCGTTAATGATTGATTATTGACTCGTAATTTTCCTCGAACAACAACAATATAAACAACATGGCGAGGCGTGCATCGGAGGAGAAGTGCGTGTAGGACTCCTCTTCTGATAATGAGCTCGACCCATTCTCGAAACCCGGCGCGACACGACGCGTCGTGGTGTGAGGCGAGGCTTGCGGCGGAGGAGCATGCGTGCAAGACTCCTCTCTTGTCATAATGAGCTCGACTTTTTCCCAAAACCCGGCATGGCGCGACGTGTCGTGACGAGGCGGGGCTTACGGCGGAGGAGGAGCCCGCCTGTAGATCTCCTCTTGTCATGCTCATACAACATGTGAAAGAGCCTACCTTTTAAGACGGTGCAACTCCTTCCCAGCTAGTGGTATGGGACTAAACTTTAGTCCCACTTCTTTCCATCTATGAATGGGCCACATGGACCTTTGGGATTTTCCTCTAGGGATTATTTAGCTGAAATATAAATGGGCTTGACCCAAATGCTATAATTCCAACACGTGCTACATGATCAGCTCATCTTCCAGTGTCACGAAATGTACTGGAAGGAGGTTGTTCCACCTGGACTTCCTCTTATTGACCTATGGTGCATATAATTTCAGGGTGTATCTTACATACATTGTTGCTCTGTAGTATGTATTTTTTTCAGGCCTTCTACATGGTAACTTTCTAGTTTCATTAAAAGGCCGAGGGGAACCTGTGAAATTTACAGAGAGGGATTACATGGGGGAAAGGAGGGGAACATAAAGAAATCTTTATCAGACCAATCCTGGATCAAACGTTGCAAAGCGGCTTTCTCTTTGCTCGTGTTACAGTGAGCCCACAACTTGACCACCTCAATGCGCTATCTTGCAACCATCTGCACCAGCACCGACATCATGTTATTGTCAAACACTTTCCCATTCCTAGGACTAACCATACGCTCTAATAGATGACTATGATCATTAAGCTCTAGGCATGAACGTTTTTCTAGTATCTATATGAACTCACTGTTGAGGATGTGTGAAATATCTTGCACTTCGTTGTATCAATGTTGAGGATATATAGGATTTGTAGGGTTCGATTACAGTTAAGCTCGAAGTGATTAGTAATCATGCTGCAAGCACATCCAAATGGGCACAAGTCACATGCGACGACTTTCAGCCATAACAGAACTGATTGTATTAATGTTCCTCACGTAAATGAGAATCTAATATTTGTCGACTAAGGATAAACTCAATGATCTCTGAATTCACATGCTAAAAGATTTTGTTTATGTAAGTCCCAATAATCTCAAACACAAACATGAAGACATCTGACTGATACATGATCATCATTTGAAATTCACATAACCTTATATCGCTACGTAGAAAGTACTACAATTAACAAATATAGTGCAACATCCATTCCATCTAACTTTAGATGTGGATAATTCATTGTATTCAAAGCTACCACATCAATAATCCTGTGCTCTCCAGGGATAAGCCGAATATATAACCAAAAGTGGCAGAAGAACAAACACTGATATGGCTCTCCACAATGTCTCACCAAAAGTGGGAAAACTTAAAGAAAGTTGCAACCGGGAGCACGGATCGATGCATGGATGCCCTAAGAAAAGGAACAGTTAGCATCACCATCTTCACTCTACGCACCTGATCGCAACCATAAACTAACGCAAGTATTGTAGCACTTCCAGCTTATATTATATGGTAAAATATAAATAATATCAATCTTAATGTAGTTTACATGATCATGTTAGGAATCCGAATATAGCTAATCTGCTAATGCGATTTTAGCGACTCATTATATGAAGATGAATATCATTAAACATCAAGATCCTTTTAGTACGAAACTTTTATACTTGTTGTTGAGAAATAGGTGCCATAGAGTTAGAGAGATAGAGTTAGGGGCAAAGGTAAGAAAATAGGGTGTGAAAATATGTCTCTATTGCAGAAGTGGGCGAAAAGTACTATATCATTAAATATACTAGAAATTATTCCAAACTTCATTGAACACAAACCCTAGTATATATCCTACATATTCTAGATACACTTCGGTGCATGGAATGAATTGTGTATATAGGTGTATCCATAATATGTAGGATACTAGAGGTACTTATACCTCTAGTCTTCTACGTATTCTAGAAACGCCTACATATTCTAGTATACCAAGTTGGTTGTGTTCAGTTAAATTTGGAATAACTTTATAAGAAGTGTCGTAAGTTGTTTGTATCTAGAATATGTAGGATATATACTAGAGGTACTACACATTGAGCTTGATGACATCCTTCAAAAATTTTGTGCGAGCAAAGCCACCTTTCCGATGCGGTACTTGGGCTGCCTTTGAGAATTTCTCGCCTTCGGAGAGTGGACTTCGGAGAGGAAGATTAAGAATTGCAGGACACTTGAAATAACTTTTGGGCCAACAACCTCAACGTCCAACAAGAATTTGATATAGACCACATCTAACAATTTGTTTACCTATGAGAGTTGGTCTCCAACGTTGCTCTCTATCAAGACACCCTCGACTCTATCTATGGAGTCAATTGACGATGGATCGGAAGGGGAAAGCTACCATGGAACGGGGCCACGTGAGGGCGTGTGTTTCCTTCGGGTAATTTCTCGCCTTATCATGCGGTTGTTTTGCCGGGCGGCCATGCTAATCCTCCCGACCTCCCCTAGCTGCAGGCTGCGTACGTAATCCGCTGCCGCGCTCGTATGTTTAAGGCTGACGGTGTACAGAGATTCCACTGCAGCAGTGGCAGTCCTACCCTCTGCGCGCGGAACGGCGCCCAAACGATCGCACACACATTAATGGATCGATGCAAACCGCAAACGCCATTAACGGAGGGATGAACCGTGCGTGCACCTCGGCTCGTGTCGAGTGTCGACGATGAGTGGCCTGCATTCATGTATACTGCCTTCGTATCAAAATATAAGATGTTTTAGCACATGATCATAGCGCATGCATGTGCTGAATTTGGCCACTTCATTTATTATCAATAGTGACTCCATTCATTTTGACGAAGTAAAAGATTATGAAACACGTACATCTCGTTGGTAAATGTGTATTGTACTCCGTATATCTTACCGCAGTTGACGTTGAATCAGATTCTCGACCGTGATCGATCAATCAATATGAATTATCAAAAAAGAATAATGGTTGGACGTATCCCAGCCAATAGTATGGGAAATGATAGTAATCCCCCGGGGGATTGCAGCGTCCGCATCCTCCGCCTCCTCCTTTCGACACGCGTCCATCGTGGGTTCCACGCGCGACAGCTCACCTCTTATCTCCTCCCAGCCACACATCCCGCAGCCGCACCTCATCCTCTCCTTTTCCCGTCTCTCCTTTTCCCCATCACGGCCATGGAGAAGCACGCCGCCATCCAGGGCCCGGCCGCCGCCGCACGCCTCACCGGCGAGTTCTCCACCTCCGCACACCTCCACGGCACACCCGCCAACTCGCGCGCCTCCCCGGCCCGGCCACCGACGCGCGCCTCCTCGTCGAGTTCGCCCCTCCCGCCCGCCTCCACGGAAAGGCCGCCGCGCGCCTCATCGGCGGGGGCGCCCGAGACACCTGCGTCGCCCTCGGCCCCGAGCACACCGCAGCCAAGCCGGCACGCCTCCATGGCACAACCGCCCTCGGCCTCACTGGCGTCCTTTGCTTCGACGACCACTCGCCGCCGAGGAGGCTCCTCAGGCCCGGCCTCCTTCAAGAGCTCCGGAAGGTCCGGCTCCACCACGACCACGGTCGCCACCCTCGTGTGCGTGCGTGCCTCCCGCCGGTGACCGGTCGTGGTCACCGTCAGGGGTGAACGGTGTCGGTCCCTGCTGCCAGGGGTGTACGGTCGTGCTACAAGCCGGCTGCCGAAGGAGCATGGCACTGCCCCAATGGGAGGTCGCCGGTGCTGCCGAAGGAGAGTGGCAGTGGAGCTCCCACTGGAGGGCGGCGGTGCTGCCAAAGAAGAAGGGCGGCGGTGCTCCCATGGTAGGTGCTGCCGAAGAAGAAGGGCAGAGGTGCTTCCATGGGTAGGTGTGATGCTCCCATGCGAGGGCAGAGGTGCACGGCAGGCGGTGGTGCTACAAGTGCTCATCCAATGTGCTTCCAATGGAGGGCGGTGGTGCTATGGAAGAACCGCGGCGGTGCTACCATGGGAGGCCGCCGGTGCTACCATGGGAGGGCGTCAATGCTGCCGAAGAAGAGCGGCGGTGCTACCATAGGAGGACGCCGGTGCTGCCGAAGAGCGGAGTATGCTCACAGCGGCGGAATATTTTCTTCAACGATGCTACACTATGAGAATTTTTTTGCTACAATTGTTATGTGGTTTCGCTACAATATAATAAGTTTTTTGCTACCATGTCTCCGGCGAGGTCTTCGTCGATGTCTTTGACGAGGTCGGTTTTGCTACAATAATTTTGCTACAACGTGTTCTGCTGTTTTTGCATCATAAGACCTTGTCGATTTTTTTTTGTTACGATGCTGCAATATATCAATTTTTTGCTATTATAGTTATATGGTGTTGCTAAAATAGTATAAATATTTTGCTACGATGTCTCCGGCGAGGTCTTCGTTGATGTCTCCGGCGAGATTCTCCGGCGATGTCTCCGGCGAAGTTGATTTTGCTACAATAGCACATTTTTGTTGTGCTGTGAAATCTCCGGCGAAGTCTCCGGTGAGGTCTCCGGCGAAGTCAGTCTTTTTTTCTATTTTGTGGACGAACCGTTTTTTGCTACCCGGAGCAAAAGCGGGTTATTATTTGCTACATGGAGCAAAAGCGGGATTTGATCAGAAAATAGGAGACACGTGTCAGCACGGGGACCCGGGGATGGAAACGTCCCGATCCCCCGGGGGACGCTCAGCACTGTCCCAATAGTATCCGCAGGGTCAGGCTCCGATGGAACGGAACGCAGAACATGCGCAGGTAGAGGCTGCGGGGTGAGATCGTGTGCCTGCACTGAACCGGCAGACAAAAGCCGCTCCTACTTTGCGTGTCAGGAGGACAGGGCAGCACAGCCAACCCCAACCAACTGCAGCTAGCTGCAACGGAGCAAAGCAAGAGCAGCATCGATCGACGCGCGATCCGATCCGGAGCCCCTCTTCTCCCAACCAAAATTAATCAAAGCGGAACAAAGAGTTGTAGGAGCGGGTTTGCGTGCATCGCATTGCATGAACCACGTCGATCGTGCCGACGAACGTGTACGCCGGTTCTGACGAGCTAGCTGATCGATCGGCTGCGTACCAATCCACGGCTGATCGGACGCATTGTTCGTTACGTTTGCTTCATATACACTCTTTTCCTTCAACGGTACACCATGTCAGGTGTATCATATATATTTCATAGACGAAGCCACCAAAATGGCCGGTACAACGTTATCAGGGCGTAAACCTTAAGGGCCCGTTTGGCACCCGTCATTTCATTTCATTTCATTTCATTTGGACCAAATGAAATGAAATGAAATGAATTCCAGACAAATGACAGGGTTAAGGACAGGAATTGACTTAACATAGCAAAGGCATTCTCTGGAATTCCAAATGAAATGACATTCCAATTCCATGACATCCATACAGGTTAAGCATGGAATCTGAAAATGAACTCCATACAAATGATGGGATCCAAACGACCCCTAATACTATAACTTTACAATAAAAGAATGTGTGCATCGTTTCGTTTGATGCAGAGGTAGAGACACATCCCCATTTCGAAAAAGAAAACGCTAACAAGCAGTTAGAATTCGGGTTCATTTTGGTCAGTCTAACAAACAATTTCTAAAATGTTAAATGGTCCATGTGTATGACAATAGGTGGAGGTGCTAATTTTTAGTTTCACATGGAAAATTGGAGGGAGTTGCACCACCGTATAAGATAAAGTTTATTGGTAAGTGAGTGAGAATAGAAGAGACGCGTCGTGTTTCGTGAATCGTTTTTTTTTCGTGAATATGGAGTCTACTCCATCCCGAGCTGTGGTGAAAGGGAGAGCAGGTCTTCGAAACCAATAGCTCTTGTGATCATGTACATGAGAGGACCAATTTGGCTTTTGGGATGTGCTCCGCGAGATTGCTCGTATTCTTCATCACAGGTCGTTTACCGTAAGTCGGGTAGTCTTGGTTTCCGTCGTCTCCAACCCTATCTATTGCAAATGGTCTTAACAACATTCTCATCAACAACATTACTATTGCACCGACGACAACTTCCTCTATGATAGATCGGTACATGCCGTGTGATCCGATCTACCGGTTAAATATGTTTCGTAATTACATGTTTTCCGTGTGTATGATGTTGTTGTTCATGTTAGTTAATACATCTAGTATGTTCGAGATTAACATGTTAGTAGCTACAGTTGTCATGTTTATAATATTCTATAATTAATCATATTTTGTACGTAATTATCCAACACATGCCATACGATACAAACACGACGCGACACAGATTACAACACAACCCACACCAACCAACGACAAGGACTCGCTTTGTATCGTCTTCAGCTAAGGATGACGAGGAGGGGATATACCGAGCTTCTAGGCCGCGTCACAACCGATGAATGGGACTCCACGAGACCGACACGAACTCCATTCATTTTGATCAATTCAAGGTAATTAAAGACGTACGTCGGTGAAGATAATACAAAACGTACATCTCGTTGGTAATGTTTAACTTACTAGTTGAATTGTCGTGTGTTGCTATGATCTCTCAAAAAAATTTCCCGCGCATGTAAACATATGTAATACACCAAAAAAAAAATTACATATAGAAAGCGATGCAACATAATATGTCGGAAAATTAATAAATTCTACTGAAAATTCATGCATATAGAATTAGACACAACTTAATATCCTGGAACATTGAAATCCTGCTTTTTTGTTTAAAATGTAATTGATAATAAGGTATAATTAAATATTATATGCACAGAAAGCAACAATCCATCTTATTATCTGACTCTCAAGTTAGGTGACCCACGCTATGAAATAAATAAATAAATTGTACCGGTAAAAGTAAATCGTTATAGGAGACATATGGGAAAATGGTTGTAATGATCCTTTTCCTAGTGAAATTATAGAGAAAATTACGGTGAGCTGAAAGTAGCTCTGTTTTTTCTGTTAGAGTTGTCATGCCAACTTGTACATGAATGAATTCAAAGTTTTGTTTGACATGAGAAATAATAAACTTAACGCAGATATGCGTGTCGTGGGCCAGGGGTGGGGATGAGTGCCACGTCGGACGAAACCATGCATGGCTCCGCGAGCAACAGCGTCATCATGCTATATATAGAGCTGGTTGGGGCGTCTGCGAAATCTTTTTAATTAGTATCGGGTTATTTCGTGTTGAGTTTCATGAAATAGGTTAGTTTTGTCGATCTTCATTCAGTCTGATGAGGACAAGATTGTGAAAGACGTGCGTCTCGTTGGTAATGATGAATCCGCCGACTCTCCGTCGTGATCGGTCCTTATATGTAATAATAAGAAGGTAAATTGTTGGACCCGCAGTATATATACCTAGACTAGACTAGAGGAGCCACGTACGTACGTAGTGCATGGCTAGCTTAGATGAGGGAGGGGCTGCGTAATCCGCTGCAGCTAGCGCTAGCTGCTCATCTGCGCGCTTAAGGCTGGCAGTCCTCTGCGCGCGGCACGGTGCCCAAACGGCGTGCTTTATTACGCCATCGCGACGAAAAAGGAGTCGTACGTGGCGCCGGATTATTACAGGTCCGTCCGACCCCTGGAAACCTACCCCTCTCTCTCCGCAGGCCCCGTCTTCTCCTTCCATATATCGACGCCCTCCCCCATCTCCTTTCTTCACTTTTCTCTTCCACACCCCTTCCAAACCCAAACAATGATGGATCCCTTCGGTGCGGTGCATGGAATGAATTGTGTATATAGGTGTATCCATAATATGTAGGATACTAGCTAGAGGTACACTTATACCTCTTCTTCACTCATATTTATGGGTCGGGGTTGTGACAAAATTACCGGTGGGAAATGCAAAGCCAATTGGACGACTCCAAACCTTGGAATACCCTTGCAATGATCATGATAAGTATCTTTTTGCGGCGGCCACGATTGTTATGATTGGCAATGGTGAGGAGGCAAGATTTTGGACATCGTCATCATGGTTGAATGGTATCGACCGAAGGACAATGCCTCCAAGATTTTCGAAGGGACCAAGACGAAGAATTGCACGGCCAAGAGGGCACTTGAAAAATAAATACCTGATCAACATCCAACAGAGATTTTATATAGACCACATCCAACTATTTGTTTCCCCTATGGGAGTTGGTCTCCACCGTAAGACACCCCCAACTCTATATATCCGTTGGAAATTCCCTAGTGAAATTTGAGGGCATCATCTCTACCTCTCTGTCCATACTAGGGTGTGGAGTACATGGACGCCTCCGAAATGCATATTTTTTGGCTTGATGATCTATCTGCTTCAATCGTGAGGGGTGGAAAAATTGTGAAAATTGCCCTCTTCCCAACCAAGTGCCAGAATCTGCAGGATACATACAAGTGTGGCTTGGCGCGGGAGACCCGGAGTCAATCCACGCCGTTGGATCGGAAGGGAAAGGGATCATGGAACCGGGCCACGTGAGGGCGTGTGTTTCCTTCTCGCCATCATGCGGTTGTTCTGCCGGACGGCCATAGCCAGCTGCATGCGTACGTGATCCGCTGCCAGCGCTGTTTAAGGCTGTGTCACGGTCTTAACTCACAGGTGTCACACACAGTGAATTAGAGACAAGATTCCGGGTAATTTGGATACAAGTGAGAAGAGAATCTGGAGGAGGAAGAAGAACGGGAGAGGGGAAAGTAGTCCAAGCTACAGCATACATTGACCATACCGATTCCTCTGCCCTCCCAGATTACATAGGCTCCATGCCCTTCGCACTGGACGCAGCCAGGTTTGTTTCTACATGGTCCGGCCTGACCATCTTGGTCATTGACGCCTGGGTCTTGGTCAGGTCCGTGACAGGCTGACGGTATACAGAGATTCGACTGCAGCTAGCAGTGGAGTGGTCGTACAGTACACACAAGAATGGAGGGATAAAAACCGTGCGTGCACCTCGGCTCGTGTCGACAATGAATTGCCAGCGTTCGTGTATGATCTACGTGCGTGTGCTGAATTTGGAAACTTCATCTATCAAATAGTGACTCCATTCATTTTGATGAAGTAAAAAGATTATGTAACACGCACATCTCGTTGGTAAATGGCAATGTATGTGTAGTACTCCGTAAATATGAGTATACACGAAGATCACCATGTAAGTATATGGTACGCCTGGCAGGGGTGATGAACCAGACTCTCGACCAGTAATGTATGATGATAAATTGTTGGTACGCCTGGCAGGGGTGATGAGTCCGATGGAACGGAACGCAGAACGTACGTGCCTGCAGGATGAGATCGATCGCCTTGTGGTGGTGGAAACTGAACCGGCAGACAAAAGCTGCTTGATCTTACTTTTGCGTGTCATGAGGACAGGGGGGCACTGCACAGCCAACCAACTGCAGCTAGCTGCAACGGAGCAAAGCAAGAGCAGCATCGGCGCGCGATCCTATTCCTATCCGGCGGCCCTCTTCGCCCAACCAAATTTAATCAAATCGGAACAAAGCCTGTACGCTGATCGATCGATCGTGCCAAGACGTACGAACGTGTACGCCGGTTCTGACGAGTTTGCTCATCGATCAGCTGCGTACCAATCCACGTCTGCTTCCTATCCACTATTTTCTTTCAATGGGAGGTGTATCATACTCCGATCCATAAGAAATGTTGCTCATTTTGTACTAAGTTAGTACAAATTTATATTATATGTGCGACACTTTTTATAGATCGGACTGAGTATATTTCATAGAAAAGGAGGTCAAGACCGCTAGCATAACGCTAAATTAGAATTTTGGGTCTAATTGACAATTTCTGGAATCTTAAATAGCCCATGTGTATGCCAACATGTGGAGTGCTAGCTAATGTTTAGTCTCACATGAAAAATTGGAGGGAGTAAGGTGGAGTGTTCTATTATTATTGGTAAGTGAGTGAGAGTAGAAGAAACAAGCTGTGTTTCGTGAATAATTTGAGATTTTTGTTTTGAACGTAGTCTACTCCATCCCGATCGTCAGCGAACGGGAGAGCAGATGTCCGGAACCAATAGCTCTTATCATCCTATACGAGTGAGGCTAATTAGGTTTTTGAAAAGCGTTCCTGTCGGGGGAATGATCCCCCGATATACCCAAGTCCACGACTTGCCAAGATAACATGAGGAGCAAATCAAGATGCCTGCACCTAGCCGGCTGGCTGCCCTGAAGCCCTAGCCGGCTAGCCATCTGCGTGGCCCGCTGGCTGCCCTGAAGCCCTGGCCGGCTGGCCATACCCAAGTCCACGACTTGCCAAGATAACAGGAGGAGCAAATCAAGATGCCCGCACCTAGCCGGCTGGCTGCCCTGAAGCCCTGGCCGGCTGGCCATCTGCGTGGCCCGCTGGCTGCCCTGAAGCCCTGGCCGGCTGGCCATACCCAAGTCCACGACTTGCCAAGATAACAGGAGGAGCAAATCAAGATGCCCGCACCTAGCCGGCTGGCTGCCCTGAAGCCCTGGCCGGCTGGCCATCTGCGTGGCCCGCTGGCTGCCCTGAAGCCCTGGCCGGCTGGCCATCTGCCTGGCCGGCTGGCTGCCGAACATGCAGGAGTAGGGGTTTTACCTCCTCACGAGGGCCCCGAACCTGGGTACGTCTCGCGTTTTTCATGCTCGTGCCCAATCCCGTCGGAACACCGTCGCTCGCGCCTTTGTCCCCACACCTTAAGCCATCCCGTTGGCATATGCCGTGACAACCACCACGACAGTTCTGCACGATTGCTCGTGTTTTTCATCACAGGTTGTCTACCATCCAAGTCGGGCAATCCTGCTCGCCGTCATCTCCATCTACTGCGGCCGGTCTTCACCAACATTATCATCAGCAACGTTACTACTGCACCGACGGCAACTTACTCTACCACGGATCGGTACGTGATCCGATTTCTGGTTAAAATTGTTTCCTGACTAAATGATTTCCCGTTTGTATGGTGATGTTGTTCATATTAGTTAATACATCTAGTATGTTCGAGATTAACATGTTAGTTTATGCTATCGTTGTCATGTTTAATATTCTGAATTTATCATGGAATGTTTTCCTAATTATTCAACACATGCTACACGATACAAACACGACACCACGCAGATTACAACATAATCCGCACCAACCAAACGACAAGGACTCACTTTGTATCGTCTGATGGTGAAGTCCTCTTTCTGAAGATGCTTCCACCCTTGCGAACTGAAAGGTAGTATCAGTATCACTATTTTTCTGTTAGAGTTGTCATGCTCGTTTCTACATGAATGAATTCAAAGGAATGGACATGGTAATTCTTGCAAGGTGAAACTAATCACAAATATTGAGAGTTTTGTTTGACACGAGAAATTTCTATGTGCCAGGAGGGAGTAAATTTGCGGGCTACTAGCGTACTTAAGTAAACAAATAGAATATAGGGAAACTTGTTTTATTAGTCTCGCAATAAATCGTAGGTAGTAAATCGTCCCGGCCGAGGCCGTGGTGATGAGCTGCCGGTGGCACGGCACGGCATCGGCAAAATATAATCCCACCTTAGCGCTGGCTGGCAGCTGCGTATGCAATCCCCTGCAGCTAGCGCTGCTCATATGCAGGGTGCCCAAACGGACTCTTGCTTGCTTTACGGGTCAGCAGGCAGGAGGACGGCCGGACAGGGCCGGGGAGGGCCGGGGATATCTCTCTGCCTGCCCATCCATGGACCCACCCCACCCTTCGCCCTTGCTGGCATCGATCCGATGGAAACGGAAATGCCTCTCAACCCCGTGCGTGGCGACGCGGATTACAGGTCCGTCCGATCCCCTGGAAACCTCTCCGTGCGGGTCCATCTTCTTGCTTCTGCTTCCATATATCGACGACGCCCTCCGCCCATCTCCCTTCTTCACCTTTCTCTCCTCGCCCTCTTCCAAACCCAAACAATGGATCCCTGCTGCGAGACGGCGCTGTTGGTGTCTCAGCAAGCATGGGAGCTGCACGTCGTCCGCGAGCATGGCATCGAAAAGCTCCAGGCCCTACTGGCCGCCAAGGAGAACCAGCCGGAGAAGGAGGGCGCTAGCAAGGAGGAGGAGGATGCCGGCGACAAGGACGCTAGCAAGGAGGAGGAGGAGGTGGTGGCGAGCGGCAAGGAGGAAGAGGGTTCTTTCCTCGTTTGAGAGTCCTGTTGGAGAGTCCTATGGTGCGCTGTTGGAGAGTCAGATTTTGATAGGTCAATTTGAGTTTAGTTCTGTGTGTGGAACTTCGTTCACGAACTCTTATCTTTCCATTGTTGGGAGAGTTCATCTTGACAAGTTAACTTATGTGTGGAACTTCGTTCGGGAAATCTGATGATGTGAGATATGTTTGTTATTGGGAAGCCTACGTTTCCTGGTAAACCAAGCACAGCGAGCAGCATGTTCATCAGTTGTTATGCTGCATTTTTTCCGTGGAATTAAAATCAGTTATTCCATTGGCAGCCATTTTCCGTAGTTGTGACTTATGAGGTTTAAATTTCAATTTCTCCTTACTAACACAACCTGCGATATGAATATACAGTAGGCTTGTATAGCTTTGTAGCAGCGAGATTGGATCATTCGACGAGACTACAGTACATACTGTAGAGATCAGCTTGTGTACTATAAACGCTCGTGTTGGTCAGATTTTGTTTTTTATATATATCGGTCTAATCATCTGGTCCAACAACAATTTTTATCTAGGAAATGTTCTACCTCGTCGCGGAATCATTCTTGTGAAAAACACATGGACTAACATTACTAATTCGAAATTACTGAGACTTTTTTTCGAGAAAACTCTCAAAAAGGGCATGCCGTTCCTGCATTCCGTATAGATAGAATAGAGTTGGCCTAGTTTATAAGGGAAACCCGGCCCAAAAACCATACCATCTATACAATGCTCTGTTTATAAGGAAAACAGAGCCAAAAAACCGCACAGGCGAGGCGACCCGCCGCCCACACGACGCAAGTCGACCAGACGTCACAACACACACCACCTGTTCCAGGGCCGCCGTCCCGGTGTAGCAACCGGATCGACCTTCGCATTGCCCGAAGGCGATCTAGTCATGGTCGACGAACCTTTTGTCCGCGCAGTTTTCATCCAGGTTGCCACCAAATCCCACCTGTTCCGGGGCCGCCGCCCCGGCGTAGCTACCAGATCGACCTTTGCATTACCCGAAGGCGATCCAGTCGGGTCGACAAACCTTCTGCCCAAGCAGTCTTAATCCAAGTCGCCACCCAGACCCACGGAAACCAACGGCCCTGCCACTTAGAACTATCGTGGCGTGGGAGATCGAGGCCGCCGCCTCAACGTCCACCACCGTCCGGGACCGCCACCCCGGGATCCACCTCCCTGGCAACAGAGCCACCCTCACCGTCCGTCGCGAACCAACCGCACCGCGAGGGCTAAGAACCTCCAAGGCGACGCCTCCAACAAGGTAGCGACGCGTCCGTCGCCGTCGCCTGCTCTCGAAAGAGCTTAGGCTTTCACCCGGAGGTCCTAGCACCACCCACGTCGGTCGGGTTCGAGGGCTCCACAACGACGTCAAAAGAAGGAGAACAACGCTCGGAAGCGTCGCCGTCGTTGGCACCGACCAAGTCGGTGCAAGGCTTTCGCCCCGAGCTCGATCCCCACCGCGAAGCGAAAGGAGCAGCGCTGAAAGAACAAACAATGCCCGAGATGTCGCCTAGAGGGGGGGGGGGGGTGAATAGGCGATTAACACCTTTTCTATTTAGGGGCTTGATAGTTGCGGAATAAAACTAGGTGTTTAAATTAACAAGCCAACAACCTAAAATTCTAGGTTTACCTAAAGTGCACCAACAACTTATTCTAAACAAGGCAAGCAACAAGGTGATAGCTAGATATAAACTTCAAACACGAAGGCTATCACAATGTAAAGTGCATAAGTAAAAGCTCGGGTATAGAAATAACCGAGGCACGCGGAGACGAGGATTTATTCCCGAGTTCCTCCTTGTTAAGGGAGTACGTCTCGTTGGAGGGGTGTGAGCTCGCCACAAAAGGCCTACTCAAGATGCCACAAAGGCCTCACCCTATTCTCCGATGAATCGCACCCAAAGGTTTGGTTCACCTTCCACTATCGGAATCCTTCGAGGCGGATTCCGGAGCCCTTTTACAACTTCCTTGGGGCACACACCCACAACTCAATTGGAGGCTCCCAAAACGTGCCGAAGGTTCACAACTCGAAGTCTTCACGGCACCTCCAACCGTCTAGGGTACACAATGCACCCAAGAGGCAACAAGCTCTTGGGAACACAATGCACCCAAGAGTAACAAGCTTCTCAACCTTCAACTTAACGTATCACCGTGGAGAGAGCAACCCGATGCAACTAATGCAAAAGGCAAGAACACACAAAGTGGTCAAGTCCTTCACTCTAAAATCCAAACAAAGCAACTAATGCTTTGAAGGGATTTAGGAGGAAGAACAAAGAGGAGAACTACAAAAGCACTCCAAGAACTAGATTCACAAGGTTCCCCTCACTTAGAGGAGATTTCGTTTGGTGGAATGGTAGATCTAGATCTCCTCTCTTGAATCCCTAAAATTGGGCAAGAATCATCGGAGGGATTGAGAGGAATCAAGCTCACAAGGATGTGCAACAATGGAGGAGAGAGAGCTTGAAGAGATTCAAAAGATTGGAAGAAGTCATTTTAGCAAAGGGGAAGAAGAGGCACTTAAAAAGGTGCCCTGAGAATCTGGCCGTTGGGCTCAGATTCCCGCAGGGCCGGTAGTACCGGCCCAAGGGGCGGTACTACCGCCCCACGTAAAACTGCCCCAACGGCTCTCTGCCGAACAAAACCCGCAGGGTCGGTAGTACCGGCCCAAAGAGCGGTACTTCCAGCCCACACACAAAAATCCCACCAACGGCTAGAGAAGAACACCCGCAAGGCCGGTAGTACCGGGAAAAGGACCGGTAGTTCCGGTTTAGCGGTAGTACCGGATCAACTTCCGGTGTTACTTCCGTTGAGAGTCTAGTACCCAGCTTTCGCAAGCGACACTGGGCTCCGGAAGAACCACCGGAAGTGCCGGGCGGTAGTACCGCTGGGAGCACCGGTACTTCCGGTTTAGCGGAAGTTCCGGTACTACTTCCGGTGCTACTTCCGTTTGGAGTCCAGTGCCCAATTTTCGTAAGGGTACTGGGCTCCGGAAGTACATCTGGAAGTTCCGAGCGGTAGTACCGCCCGAGAGGCCGGTAGTACCGGTAATTAGAAAACAGCAGAAACCAGAAACTGAATAACTTTTGCGTGGAAACTCCGATCGAGGCGAATCCAATTTTGTTGGAAAGAGGACGACAAGAGCTACCCTACAAAAACAGGCTTTTTTTAGTGTCAAAACAGGCTTTTTTTTGTGAAGCAGCTACCAAAACGGTTCACCGAAAGAGGAACATCCAAATAGATAGAAAATAGTAGACCATCTTATAAGTGCATTTAACCTTGGGTTTGGATATAAAAACATACTTGGGTATTTCAAACATTTCAGATAAGTTCCTGCCGATTTCGCTGGAAATGGGTCTGATTTGAACTACGAGTGCCGCATAGTTTGGTCATGATTTTTCGAAAAAATCACTTTTAGATCCAAAATGTATACTTTCTTTAGAGATCTTTGACGGTTTCTGTTGGATCGAAGTTACGATTAGGTTTAGGTTTATCGTTAGGGTTTACGGTCTCGGTTTCGGGATAGGGCTAGACATAACTAATTCAAAAAAAATCAAAAAAATGGAAAACCTTCACGTGGCATCCTTTTATGTGACCTACCACCTGGAAAAAATTATAAACATGAGTTATGGAGGTTTGTATAAAAAACCTTCACAAAAATGAGCTACGAGGTACAAAGATGTATGGTTTTCGACTGAAATGAGCTAGGGTATAACATTTAACATAGCAAAAAATGTCTGAATGAGGCAATATTTGACACACTGGTGTATCTTGGTTGTAGAATAGTATTGACTAAGGGGTTTAGGGTTTTCGTTGAATAAAAACCCATTTTTAATTTTTTAGTGTCAAAACAGGCTTTTTTTTGTGAAGCAGCTACCAAAACGGCTCACCGAAAGAGGAACATCCAAATAGATAGAAAATAGTAGACCATCTTATAAGTGCATTTAACCTTGGGTTTGGATATAAAAACATACTTGGGTATTTCAAACATTTCAGATAAGTTCATGCCGATTTCGCTGGAAGTGGGTCTGATTTGAACTACGAGTGCCGCATAGTTTGGTCATGCCGATACCGTCAAATACTTGGGTATTTCAAACATTTCAGATAAGTTCATGCCGATTTCGCTGGAAGTGGGTCTGATTTGAACTACGAGTGCCACATAGTTTGGTCATGATTTTTTGAAAAAATCACTTTTAAATCCAAAATGTATACTTACTTTAGAGATCTTTGACGGTTTTTGTTGGATCGAAGTTACGGTTAGGTTTAGGTTTATCGTTAGGGTTTACGGTCTCGGTTTTGGGCTAGGGTTAGACATAACTAATTAAACAAAAATAAAAAATGGAAAACCTTCACGTGGCATCCTTTTATGTGACCTACCACCTGGAAAAAATTATAAACATGATTTATGGAGGTTTTTATAAAAAAACCTTCACAGAAATGAGCTACGAGGTACAAAGATGTATGGTTTTCGACTGAAATGAGATAGGGTATAACATTTAACATAGCAAAAAATGTCTGAATGAGTCAATATTCGACACACTGGTGTATCTTGGTTGTAGAATAGTATTGACTAACGGGTTTAGGGTTTTCGTTAAATAAAAAACCCATTTTTAATTTTTTAGTGTCAAAACAGGCTTTTTTTTGTGAAGCAGCTACCAAAACGGCTCAACGAAAGAGGAACATCCAAATAGATAGAAAATAGTAGACCAGCTTATAAGTGCATTTAACCTTGGATTTGGATATAAAAACATACTTCGGTATTTCAAACATTTCAGATAAGTTCCTGCCGATTTCGCTGGAGATTTTGCAAATAAATGGAGGAGTGAAACCTTCCGCATGGATGAACCGGCAAAATCTCCAATACCGAAAACGCATTAGACGACGCATATGAAAACCGTTTTCGGTGAACTTGGCCTTGTCATGACAAGTAAAAATATTGGAAAGAGGACGACAAGAGCTACCCTACAAAAAGTAAAAATATTGAAACCAAGCAATGAAGATTTTGCAAATAAATGGAAGAGTGAAACCTTCCGCATGTATGAACCGGCAAAATCTCCAATACCGAAAACGCATTAGACGACGCATATGAAAACCGTTTTCGGTGAACTTGGCCTTGTCATGACAAGTAAAAATATTGGAAAGAGGACGACAAGAGCTACCCTACAAAAAGTAAAAATATTGAAACCAAGCAATGGAGATTTTGCAAATAAATGGAAGAGTGAAACCTTCCGCATGGATGAACCGGCAAAATCTCCAATACCGAAAACGCATTAGACGACGCATATGAAAACCGTTTTCGGTGAACTTGGCCTTGTCATGACAAGTAAAAATATTGGAAAGAGGACGACAAGAGCTACCCTACAAAAAGTAAAAATATTGAAACCAAGCAATGGAGATTTTGCAAATAAATGGAAGAGTGAAACCTTCCGCATGGATGAACCGGCAAAATCTCCAATACCCAAAATGCATTAGACGATGCATATGAAAACCATTTTCGGTGAACTTGGCCTTGTCATGACAAGTAAAAATATTGGAAAGAGGACGACAAGAGCTACCCTACAAAAAGAAAAAATATTGAAACCAAGCAATGGAGATTTTGCAAATAAATGGAAGAGTGAAACCTTCCGCATGGATGAACCAGCAAAATCTCCAATACCAAAAACGCATTAGACGACGCATATGAAAACCGTTTTCGGTGAACTTGGCCTTGTCATGACAAGTAAAAATATTGGAAAGAGGACGACAAGAGCTACCCTACAAAAAGTAAAAAATATTGAAACCAAGCAATGGAGATTTTGCAAATAAATGGAAGAGTGAAACATTCCGCATGGATGAACCGGCAAAATCTCCAATACCGAAAACGCATTAGACGACGCATATGAAAACCGTTTTCGCTGAACTTGGCCTTGTCATGACAAGTAAAAATATTGGAAAGAGGACGACAAGAGCTACCCTAGAAAAAGTAAAAATATTGAAACCAAGCAATGGAGATTTTGCAAATAAATGGAAGAGTGAAACATTCTGCATGGATGAACCGGCAAAATCTCCAATACCGAAAACGCATTAGACGACGCATATGAAAACCGTTTTCGGTGAACTTGGCCTTGTCATGACAAGTAAAAATATTGGAAAGAGGACGACAAGAGTTACCCTACAAAAAGTAAAAATATTGAAACCAAGCAATGGAGATTTTGCAAATAAATGGAAGAGTGAAACCTTCCGCGTGGATGAACTGGCAAAATCTCCAATACAGAAACGCATTAGACGACGCATATGAAAACCGTTTTCGGTGAACTTGGCCTTGTCATGACAGTAAAAATATTGGAAAGAGGACGACAAGAGCTACCCTACAAAAAGTAAAAATATTGAAACCAAGCAATAGAGATTTTGCAAATAAATGGAAGAGTGAAACCTTCCGCATGGATGAACCGGCAAAATCTCCAATACCGAAAACTGCATTAGACGACGCATATGAAAACCGTTTTCGGTGAACTTGGCCTTGTCATGACAAGTAAAAATATTGGAAAGAGGACGACAAGAGCTACCCTACAAAAAGTAAAAATATTGAAACCAAGCAATGGAGATTTTGCAAATAAATGGAAGAGTGATACCTTCCGCATGGATGAACCGGCAAAATCTCCAATACCCAAAACGCATTAGACGAAGCATATGAAACCGTTTCCGGTGAACTTGGCCTTGTCATGACAAGTAAAAATATTGGAAAGAGGACGACAAGAGGTACCCTACAAAAAGTAAAAATATTGAAACCAAGCAATGGAGATTTGCAAATAAATGGAAGAGTGAAACCTTCCGCATGGATGAATCGGCAAAATCTCCAATACCGAAAACGCATTAGACGACGCATATGAAAACCGTTTTCGGTGAACTTGGCCTTGTCATGACAAGTAAAATATTGGAAAGAGGACGACAAGAGCTACCCTACAAAAAGTAAAAATATTGAAACCAAGCAATGGAGATTTTGCAAATAAATGGAAGAGTGAAACCTTCCGCATGGATGAACCGGCAAAATCTCCAATACCGAAAACGCATTAGACGACGCATATGAAAACCGTTTTCGGTGAACTTGGCCTTGTCATGACAAGTAAAAATATTGGAAAGAGGACGACAAGAGCTACCCTACAAAACGTAAAAATATGGAAACCAAGCAATGGAGATTTCGCAAATAAATGGAAGAGTGAAACCTTCAGCATGGATGAACCGGCAAAATCTCTAATACCGAAAATGTATTAGACGATGCATATGAAAACCCTTTTCGGTGAACTTGGCCTTGTCATGACAAGTAAAAATATTGGAAAGAGGATGACAAGAGCTACCCTACAAAAAGTAAAAATATTGAAACCAAGCAATGGAGATTATGCAAATAAATGGAAGAGTGAAACCTTCCGCATGGATGAACCGGCAAAATCTCCAATACCGAAACGCATTAGACGACGCATATGAAAACCGTTTTCGGTGAACTTGGCCTTGTCATGACAAGTAAAAATATTGGAAAGAGGACGACAACGGCTACCCTACAAAAAGTAAAAATATGAAACCAAGCAATGGAGATTTGCAAATAAATGGAAGAGTGAAACCTTCCGCATGGATGAACCGGCAAAATCTCCAATATCGAAAACGCATTAGACGACGCATATGAAAACCGTTTTCGGTGAACTTGGCCTTGTCATGACAAGTAAAAATATTGGAAAGAGGACGACAGGAGATACCCTACAAAAAGTAAAAATATTGAAACCAAGCAATGGAGATTTTGCAAATAAATGGAAGAGTGAAACCTTCCGCGTGGATGAACCGACAAAATCTCCAATACCAAAAACGCATTAGACGACGCATATGAAAATCGTTTCGGTGAACTTGGCCTTGTCATGACAAGTAAAAATATTGGAAAGAGGACGACAAGTGCTACCCTACAAAAAGTAAAAATATGGAAACCAAGCAATGGTGATTTTGCAAATAAATGGAAGAGTGAAACCTTCCGCATGGATGAACCGGCAAAATCTCTAATACCGAAAACGTATTAGACGATGCATATGAAAACCGTTTTCGGTGAACTTGGCCTTGTCATGACAAGTAAAAATATTGGAAAGAGGACGACAAGAGCTACCCTACAAAAAGTAAAAATATTGAAACCAAGCAATGGAGATTTTGCAAATAAATGGAGGAGTGAAACCTTCCGCATGGATGAACCGGCAAAATCTCCAGTACCAAAAACGCATTAGACGACGCATATGAAAACCGTTTAAGGTGAACTTGGCCTTGTCATGACAAGTAAAAATATTGGAAAGAGGACGACAAGAGCTACCCTACAAAAAGTAAAAATATTGAAACCAAGCAATGGAGATTTTGCAAATAAATGGAAGAGTGAAACCTTCCGCATGGATGAACCGACAAAATCTCCAATACCGAAAACGCATTAGACAACGCATATGAAAACCGTTTTCGGTGAACTTGGCCTTGTCATGACAAGTAAAAATATTGGAAAGAGGATGACAAGAGTTACCCTACAAAAAGTAAAAATATTGAAACCAAGCAATGGAGATTTTTCAAATAAATGGAAGAGTGAAACCTTCCGCGTGGATGAACTGGCAAAATCTCCAATACCGAAAATGCATTAGACGACGCATATGAAACCGTTTTCGGTGAACTTGGCCTTGTCATGACAAGTAAAAATATTGGAAAGAGGACGACAAGAGCTACCCTACAAAAAGTAAAATATTGAAACCATGCAATGGAGATTTTGCAAATAAATGGAAGAGTGAAACCTTCCGCATGGATGAACCGACAAAATCTCCAATACTGAAAATGCATTAGACGACGCATATGAAAACCGTTTTCGGTGAACTTGGCCTTGTCATGACAATTAAAAATATTGGAAAGAGGACGACAAGAGCTACCCTACAAAAAGTAAAAATATGGAAACCAAGCAATGGAGATTTTGCAAATAAATGGAAGAGTGAAACCTTCCGCATGGATGAACCGACAAAATCTCTAATACCAAAAACATATTAGACGATGCATATGAAAACCGTTTTCGGTGAACTTGGCCTTGTCATGACAAGCACTACAAGCACCAAGACCACACCACGAAGATCCAAATAAGAACCAATAAAGATGATTGCAAGAATGCAAGGATGCAAAGGTTTGAGCTCTCCACGAACGATACGGTCACGAAACTCGGTTGAGAGCCCCTCTTGATAGTATGGCTATCTATCCTATAACCCGGTCTCTCAACTAACAACATGAGACCGGTTTGCGCATTAATCCACTTGAGGTCGATGAAGACGATCTTCAACTCCTCAAGACGCACCACCTTCCTCGATCGCGCTTCGGTGAAGATTCACATGATGCTCCCCCATACACCAAGATGGGAGACGCACTCTCTGGCATATCTTCACTTGGCCTTGAGTGATGATCAACCCGCACAAAGCCTTGATCAACACAAACTTCTTCCCTTAACCTTGATTCCAACAAATGGAGATCAAGCATGTAATACCCCGCAGTTATAGGTTTCGAAAGGGTAGGAATAGAAAGTTCGCATCTTCGCATTCATGCATGTTTGAAAAGTCCGAATAATATTCGCGCTTTTATGCAAAAAGGACTAAGAAGTCGAACTCTGACCAACGTCGATGATTTGGAAACATATCACTGACCAGTAGTCGAGACAAGTCGATATAACCTTAGACATCTATTTCAAAACCCTAGTTTGTAGATTAGAGGTTGGGTTATCACCCTATTGAAAATTTACTAAGGAAAATTCAAAATTTAATACAAATGACATCACCACTTGTATAACTTATTCCTATTCACAATCTTAAACCTTTGATTCAATTCCTGAATTCAAACTCTTATTAAACAAACACATTTAATCTTAGCATTCAAAGAATTCTTATCTTACCTTTTTTCTATGCAATTCAAAATTTAAACCTTCACAAAATTGGAACCATCATCATCATTTAATTCCGAACACAATTCTTTACAATTAAATCTTATTCATCCAACAGATTTTACAAGTGGAATTGTTCCACAATTCTGATACAAATAAAATATAATATACAACATTAGGTCTTTATACAAATTTATTACAGAAAGTTAAAAGAAAATCCTATGGACTAAATCCTTTAGCAATCTTCTGAAACCTCAAACCTGCAAAATAAACACAGCTCACAAAGAAAAGAATTGGGTTAATGTTAGTAATGTAGCCAAGTACATTGGTACTGGCTGTTGCTTTAACATTTGGCAGATTGCCAAACTCCATGAATTGGAGCTGGCATTTGAATTCAAAAACAGAACCAACTCAAATATCCAACCAGAGGCAACTTGATCATGCTCAGCATGCATTTAAGCATGTAAAAGGGGCAAAGGCAGAACCAGCAATTCAACTTAGGCAACCTGGAGGGACTAGCTGATAAAAACATGATCATATCAAATTTTTCCAAAGGCAACAATGGGATAGAATAATTCATCTCTGCCAAATATAATTCCTAAACCAACCTTATTTATTTTGTGGTGTCTGATAGCGCGAGAGGTGTTAATCAATCACGCTTCGTTGGGCACCCCAAGAGGAAGGTTTGAGGAGCACAGCAGCAAGTTTTCCCTCAGTTAGAAACCAAGGTTATCGAACTAGTAGGAGTGAGGAATGCTTCAGAAGGTTGTCCACAACTGCAATGGCGCCAGAAAATGTGCTTGGCGTGTTGACAGCAACGGTGCCAGAAAAAGAGCTGTTGCAGGGGAGACAGTGGAACCTGGAGAACACAATCAAACTACTTTGCCCCAACGAAGCAGTGAGGTTGTCAGTCTCACCGGCCTTGCTGAATACAAAGGATTAAATGTATGTGTGGAAGGAAGCTTGTTTGCAGTAAATGAAAGCAGTAGAGCAGTTGATTTAATTGTAGATGTAAAAGAATAGACCGGGGTCCACAGTTCACTAGTGGTGTCTTCTCCATAAATAAAATACTACACATGTTGTGTCACAAATTACCGCTGGGCAATTGACAGAATAGAGAATGCATGACAATGCATGAACATTGCATAATACAGAGGATGATGACTGTCTATATGAGATGCTTTGGCATTACGACAAAATACATAGATAGCTGTTCGAAGCATACACCTATGCCTAAATAGTCCACCTTTGAGATAACATACCGTAAAATCTCTCCAGTATTAAGTTGCAAGCAACAGACAATTGCATGAAGAACTGTGCATAAAGTTTACTCCCTAGTAGCAACGGCACTCCCCCGTCCTTATATGTTTCTGTCACTCAAGCCAAGGCACACAGGGACCGAACCCACTATCTAGCATAAATACTCCCTCTTGGAGATACAAGCAACTACTTAATCAAGGCAATTACAAGTACCGGAAAGCATGCAAGATCACAAATAACATAGACATGATAATATCAATAATCAACATCACAAGGTACTTCTCTATTCATCGGATCCCAGCAAACACAACATGTAGCATTACATAAGATGATCTTGATCATGATAGGCAGCTCACAAGATCTAAACATGATAGCACAAGAGGAGAAGACTACCATCTAGCTACTGCATGGACCCGTAGTCCAAGGATGAACTACTCACACATCTGTCCGGAGGCGGGCATGGTGGTGTAGACCCCTCCGGCGATGATTCCCCTCTCGGCAGGGTGCCGGGGAGGGCTTCAGAACCCTCCCGAACTAGGTTGATGACGGCGGCGGCGATGGATGTTTTTCTGGAATTTTGATCGGGGTACTTAGGGTTTTCTTGTCGGGGGGATTATATAGGCAAAAGGGCGCGTCGGTGGAGGCCCGAGGGGGCCACACCACCTGGTGGCGCGGCAGACAGGTGGGCCGCGCCACCCGAGGGTGTGGTCGCCCTCTGGTGCGTCTTCGGCTCCCCTTTGGACTCCGTGTGCGTGACGAAATTATAAGATCCTGGGTTTTTGTCCCGTCGATTCCGAGAATATTTCCTTAAGTACTTTTCTGAAACGGAAAAACAGCAGAAAAACAGGAACTGGCACTGGGGCATCTTGTTAATATGTTAGTTCCAAAAATGCATAAAAATGCTATAAGATGTAAACAAAACATGTAGCAATGGTATGAAAACAAGCATGATCATAAGAAATTATAGATACGTCGGAGACGTATCAGTGTCACATTTACCATTAATTGATAAATGGACCCAAATTTCCTAAAGCCCACAGTCAAATCCAGTCACAACCCAGTTATAATTCCAGCCCACCTGTAAAGCCATCCAAACCCATCAAGGTTACTTCAGAACTAAGGAGCAAGTCGGCACAACCAGGATAAGAACAAGTGAGGTGGAGGGATACGTCCCTACACTGAAATTTTAGCTCAAGTTCATCCATAGATGGATTTGAAACATCTCATAACCAGAATGAACAACACATCAGCCGGCCAGAGCAAGGATAGGATAAAAGAGGTGGGAAGAGTTAGCCATAATGGAATAAACAATGTCTAGGCAAGAAATTCATTCCAGGGGATAAGAACCTCCTTAGATTAACAGAAGAGTGGCAGCTCGAGGTAGGGAGGGCCACTGTAAGCAGCTTACACAACACATGCAATTATCCTGGTGTCACCACACAGATTCACCCAAAAACCCTATAAATAGGGCAGCCAGCCGAATCCACAAGGTACAACACAACCAAGCACATCACACACATCTCTGCAAATGTTCATCATCAAGAACATTAGCCACAGCACACCTTGCAGCTAGAACTATACACTTAAGGAAAATTGAAGCAGCTAGGAGGAGCAGGCTAACCACAAGACGCAGGTTGTCAGTTTAGCCAGAAGACCAAGCTACTCATCAACAACAGGTTGATCCTTTGAGTGTTTTAGCCAGAGAAGGAGAGAATTAGCTAGCCCTGATAATGACAGAGCCAAGCTAAGCATGTTTTCATGCATGGAAGGGAAGAGAGGTAGTGAGGAAGTATCTGTTCTTATCAGAACCATGTTTAACATGGATTATGCTAAGGATAGATGAGAGGGAAGTGCAGCATCTGTTCTCTATAAATCACACACAAGTCAGTAAGCCAGGGAACTGGATTAACTGAGCTTAGCACATCTGTACACTAGAAGAAGCACATGAAAGCATGGAAAGGAGATTTCCAAAAGCTAATTTCTCTAGCCAGGTTATGTGTAACTCCAGAGGAGGAATCACATCGTGCACAGCTAAATTTTTAGCTATAAATCCAATTCCACACTATTTTTCAGCACAGAGCACAAGCCACAGCTTAAGATTAGGCCAGATCCCAATTCTTTCCTCTCCAATCATTTTTGCCGAAGCAAATCATCTAAATCAATTCAATTCTTCACAACCCACACCGTAGATAATTATCTAAGCATCATGGCATCACATATTCCTAATCAACAGAACAGAGCAGTGTACCAGTATGAATTTTGCTAAGTACCAGTAAGGAGAATTTGCGCAGCATAGCAGTTGAGCTAGTCC